>APFE031488130.1:18003-29877 GCA_000404065.3 Pinus taeda | reverse complement strand
CAGAGTAATCTTACCTAATGCCCTGTGAGGAGTCCTGTTTTGGACATATACTACTGTGTTGCATGCTTTTGCCCATAAAAATTTGGACATATCCTGATCATACAACATTGCCCTTGTTGCTTCAACAATAGTCCTGTTCTTCCTCTCTAATACTCCATTATGCTCCGGATTATATGGAGTTTCCATTCTCTTCTGATGCCTTCCCTTGCGAAGAAATTAGTGAAGTCCTTATCAATGTACTCTCCACCATTGTCTGAGCGCAACACTTTTATCATCTTCCCTGTTAGATTCTCAACCAAAGCCTTAAACTCTTTGAATCGATAAAAAACTCCATCCTTGGTTTTTAAAAAGTAGATCCAAGTCTTCTTGGAATGGTCATCAATGAAGGTGACGAAGTATTCGGCACCACTAAGAGCTTTTATGGACATGGGTCCGAATATATCTAAGTGTATCAATCCTAGAACACTCTTAGCCCTACTGTTACTTATGGAATAAGCCACTTTGTCGTACTTGCCTAGTGCGCACCCTCTGCATACTTCGTCTCATTTGGTACTTAATTTTGGAACTCCTGTGATGGTCCTTTGAGAATTCTTAGAGCCCCATGGCGTAAGTGCCCCATCCTCCTAGGCCAGAGTTCTTTCAAATCTTCTTTTCCATTGTTGCCTATGAGTGCCATTGGAGATTCTAGCTGTATCTTATATAGTCTAGACTCTATTACATCTAACTCCACTTTGGGCCTTCTTCTTCCAACTCGAATGTTTGACATATACTTTCTTCCCAATGAAGAAAACATCATAGCCCTTGTTTTGTCACTAGGATACAGAGAGTAAGTTCATCCCCAATCCAGGCACATGCAACACATTGGTAGCTCGAAGCCGATCCCCTGCTTCTATTTGAAAAGCTATAGTACCTCTTCCTATGGGGGTACATTTTGACTTATTTCGCATGGTGATTTGGAAGTTCATCTATTCTTCTTGATAGCTCGATAAACATTGTCTTATTCCTGTCATGTTCACAGAAGCTCCACTATCAATATACCAAACCTCTAAGGAAGCAGAACTTGCCAAACAAGCGACTTCTTCTTCTAGTCTCGAACCTAACATAAAATAGTCGTAATCCATATTCTTCATGCTTTCCTCTTTCCCGGGAGAACTACGTGAGTCCTTTTGAGTTGTTGCTCCAGCATCATGCTCCTGACACATTGCAAATTCTCTAATCCTGTTGCCCGATCTCAGCTCTGATACCATGTGAAAATTTCAAACAAGAAACTCTACTGCAGTAACTGATTTGTTTCTCCTACTTATTTTCCACAATAAGTTATTTACAAAACCCTTCAGTAAACATCAAATTAAATTCTACTGCAGTGTCACATAATAGCATAGAGAGAAGAACAGTGAAATACAAGCACAAGAATCAATCACATCAACACAATTATCTTTGGACAATAGTCCCCAGAAAAACCCAATGTGGGAAATCCGGTGCAGCAGATGAGGGTTTATTTATTATTCTTCTGCAACAATCTCTTTACAAGGAATGATTTTGTAGAACATAGAGAAACCTCTGAGAAAACACTTCAGATAATTTTCCTCCTTCCTATCGAGAAACTCTAACACCCCAAAGACCCTCCAGCCTTCACTACGTCACCTCTGTGTCATCTCTGCATGAGGACTGCGTCTCTAGCTACGTTGTCTCTCTAGTGCACTACGTCACCTCCTCCTCAGTCTCTGATTGATGTTGATGCCCTCCTCTTCCTTCACCCTGCAACTCTCCCACTGAAATCAAACTCTTACTTCTTGAGAATCGATTTCCCTCGGGTTATTGAGTATTTTCCTGGTGTGTTTCCAAATGATTCTCAAGTCTTCCTTTATACTTTTTCTGTTGAGATATCAACAGTCGTGATCTAATCTCTAATCAATGGCTAAGATTAAATTAGACTTGATCCTCATCTCTTGGAAGCTTCTCACCCATATTTTCATTAATACCCATTAATATTTTAATTTTGCTAAGTTTAGACTTAGGAACCCCATTAAAAATATTAATTATTTTAATAAAATACAATCTGGGTGGAATTTCACCAAATGATTTCTAGGTCTTGGAGATCTCATGTGTTCTAGCCCCTCCACAAAATTTTGAAGCTAGAGCACATCTGATGCTACCTAAAATCAACACTCTGCTCCTAGCTCAAACCTGGGGGAGACTATTTAACCCAAGAATAATTCCACAAACTTGTCTTCCTTTCTTTTCTAGGCTGCAACTGCTTCTCTACCTCTTGTCTTGTCTCCAATGAAAAATCTGAGCTTGAATGGACAAATTTAGGTTTATATTTATAGTGGTTTTTCCATATTCTGAACAAATGCGTCTCTTTGCCAAGGTTTATGAGCCTACTCAAGTCAGCTTGGACAGTTCGACAATTTTTGACATATGCTGATTTCAAAAATTGATTTTTCTTCAACGGTAAGGAATTTGGGGGCATGTAATAGCTCATTAGAAAGAGGAAAAAATCCTCTATACTCCTATGCCAATCCCATCCTTAAATAGGGTCATTTTACCACCAATAAAATTATTTTTGTGAGACTGTCATTATTATTTTATTTATGGTAGCCATTAGGATTTTAGTTTTAGGCATCCAATGTTTAAGGCTCCTTCTTTATAGTATTAAATCATCAAGCTGATTAGGATTAGGGATTCTTTAAAGTTATCATGGACATCAACAAGATTAGGGTGCCTTTTCAATATGTATTCATGGGCATTTTCATTTAAGACTTCATCATCAATGATCTAAGGCTTCTCATGGACATTAGGACAAGGGCTTCTTCATTAGGATTAAGGCTTCACACACATAGGCTTCCATTCATGTACCTTAAGGGCATCATAAGTATTAGGGCTTGCATCAATGTGTTAGGGCTAAGGCATCTTCTAGAGTATTATGGGCATCTAGATCAAGCATCATCAATCTAGGGCATAAATGTACTTAGTGTTTTGTCATGTAGTTAGGGCAACATCATGAAAGGGTTTAAGGCATGCATCACAAGAATATTTTCCATCTCCAACAATGCCATATTGACATCAATGACAACCTTGACTAACACAATAATAATAACTGAAGATTAAATAATGATCTGAAAAAGATTAAAAAGTGCTAATTGCTAAGAAATACTGATTCACCCCCTCTAAGTATTTCCAAAAAGTTCAGAATTTTATTTATGCAATAAAATAATTTTTCTGGGTATATATAATTGTTGCATAAAATAAATCAAACCTGGGTATTTAAATTTTAACATGTTGTAGTGGCAAGTTGTAGAGGGACTCAACATGTGAAGCCAACCATAAACACTTATCATGTAACATGTTCAATGCATCCCTTTGTCTTATAAGTAAACATGCCCTACAGATGTTGCACCTTATTCCTTCATCCTAATTTCTACAGCTACATACATGACCAAAATATTTGTCCAAAGGAAGTCTAAAAGTGAAGTTGTTCTAACTTAGTTGTTTTCTCAGAAATAAATGCAAGCAGTGTGAGCTATGATGGCAACTAGGAGTAAAGCTTGTATCGAAGTCTATGGATTCTGTATTTCTTGATAGCCCTAAACACCATACATCCTACTTCTATGATAATTTTGAAATGAATAAAACCAATTAAAGGATAACAAGACACAGAAAATTGAAAAACATAAATCAATGTATAAACACAACATGTTCAAAGTCATGGATATGCTTGTTCTCATGGAAGATTTTTTACAACACAAGGAATCCTTCACAAGTGGTATCAATCTTTTAGTATGATCCTTGTTGCTAAAGTAAGAGTTACAAGACAAGGTGATGTTTTCGGAACCCCACATCTTAGTAACATATAGTTTGGTTTGTACTCAATCCCATCAAATACCCTCATATTACTCTATACTAGTAGTCTCTTGGTTAAAAATCCTGAATTGTAAGGCATACATCAGCGTTTCAAATCCTTCTGAGTATCTCTTAAGAAAGCTTCAAGTGACCACCCCCGAAATTAATCCCAAGATCACCCATTCAAGCCCTTTCAGCTACAGGGACACCACAAATGACATCAGGATTTGCATCGGTACTTTCCTAATGATTTATTGTAATAGAGATGGCTTTGCTCACTTTATGCAGTCCTTTATATCCAGTGGTGAGTAGTGAATTTCTCTCTTTTCTAGAGTTGTGCCGCTTGTTTTAGGCTTTCTTATTTACATTTCTTTCATTTCATGTGTCTCTCATTTTTCTTTAAGCTTTCAGGAGTAGTCTTGGCACTCCCACATATGACTTTCACCTGTTGTATTTTCTATCATATCTATGTTGAAGTCTGGTACTTGATTTATAGCAACTATTAGAACAGATTTCCACTTCAGAAACACTAGAAATACTCGCCACTTCCTTGACATAATACTTGTTTGTAATGAAAAACATAAAATGGACTTGAAAAACTTCAAATTCCCTTACTCAAGAAATTAACCCTTGCTATTCAATACTTTCATGAGCAAGAGCCCAAGTCAATTCTCAAATATTTTTCATTAATAAAGCACAGCACATATAAAATACAACAAAGCTTCACATAACATGACAAAACAAAATACTACAAAAGCAGGAAAAGAAAATCATAATTGTTTCTGTCATCAGACCTGCAAAAGTTGACGTCGTATGAGAGCCCACTTTGATTTCCTGTAAGAGGTTTGAGGAGATGAGGAACATATCAAGGATAATAACTGCATTCAACAAGCAATCCAAATGCAAATCCACTGTAAATAAAAATTTATATTAGAATGAAAACAATCCAAGTAATTTTTTAGTCAATGTCAATTGTAGACTGCAACACCACCTATGAGAGGAATTTGTATCTAAACTTGGGGACCTATTCATGAATCAAAAGTTCAAAAAAATTAAACAAAATTCTTTATAGAAACTATACCTTAGCCACATCGTGCTTAGATTCCTGTTTAACTCCAGTCCATGACCATATCGCATCCAAAATGTGGGCATGGTTGACATGGATTTCACAGGCATCCCAGTCAAAGAACTTCCTGACAATATCCATTGCCACCTAAGTACAAACAATTTTGAGTAAGAAAAAGTTAGGCATTACTTCTTAATGGAAATATACTTCCAAGTTCTGATATCGTATTTATCCATTCATTTCTGATATCGTATTTACCTTTATAACTTCGCCTTCTGTCAATGTTGGTTCTCCTCCAACGATATCAAAATCCCCCTATTTTGCAAAGGAAGAAAACTCTTGAAGACAGATTCCAAAGAAAACACAGATAATCAATATGGAACCTCTACAGAGTGAATGGGGGTATAAATAGGATTTCCATGTCTCCTCTCTAATGATTTACTCAGTATACAACCCCTCAAGATTTCATATTTTCAGCCCACTGCTTTAAAATCTTCTGAGATTTTTATATTTTAAATAGAATATAGGGGTCTATACGAGTCAACAGAATCCTATGTTAGACAAATTATAAACCAACTGGTCATTGCAGCCTTGAAAATTGAAATAATGATTCATTTACTTAGAACCATCAAAAATTCCTAAAATATCAAATCATCACATGAAAATTCCAGTTTAAAGAGGTTACAATTACACCAAACACATATAAATGCAGTATATGCTAACCTGAAGGCAAGGATTTGGAGCTGAATGGCCAACTCCTTTTCTATAAACCCGAGATATCTCATATCTTCTAAAGGAGGTTTTCTGTTGTCAATTTTGAAAAAAAAAATGGTTAAGAGACACGTCCAGAAAATAGCCTTGATACCCATGACACTTCAAATGTGATATATTTGTATATTGATTAGTTTGCAAGCAAATATGCTTTGAACAGGTACAATCCTAAATGAAGCCTCTCAAGAATAAAATCATGTAATTAAAATTTGAATGGAAACCAAGGGTTCATTCACCAGATCATCCATGAAAAGAGACAAATGTTGCTGTTATAATAGAAAGACAAGCCATGAATGTAATCCACATGCACAAATAATAAAGATGTAGTACAACAAAATCTAGCACCCCTAAAGTGTAATGTCCTAAGCACAAGGTCTTGGTTTCTAAAACTCAGGAAGGTTACCCACTATCAGCACAATAGGTCTTTCTCTCTCCATAGAATGGCTTTTCTCCAACTAAAGTGGAGTGTCGTAAGAAAACACAAAGTCCAAATTCTTTAGGTGTGCCAAAGAAGCGTTGCCAGACCAATGAATATGGTAAGGAATCTACCTAATGAATGTGTATATGAAGGTTCCAAACCAAGTTACGAGTCTCCTTTCAGATAGTTTGCAATAGCTTCTTCGACTAGTTTTAGATCTAAAAGTTTAATGATCTGGTAGTGAAGTGATGTATAAAAGCTTGTAGGCTTCCACAGTCCACAATAATAGTAAACATTCTTTTGGAGATCTTTACTGTGTATGTGTGCAAGGATCTGTCCAACGTTTCGGGTGGCACTCCACCCATCTTCAGGGACCAAACCAAGCAGAATGATTAGAAAAGAGTTCGATTAACTTTACATAGACATGGGAAGAGTCAAATAGAACGTTAGATTCCAAAGTTTAAATGGTCCATGGTTAACCAGGTTTCTAAAATATGCCTGATAAATTGAGAGGGAAAATATATAACATTATTATTGATCAAATAAAAAATATGGTTGAGAAAATGCAAAAAATAAATTATTATCGATCAAACAAATGAATTGGTTAACTAGAGTTAGATCATTAATGAAAACTAATTAAAAAGATATAAGAGGGAAATCAACAATAATAAGGTCACTTCATCACAATTAAGGGGACAATATATTTAATTAAATAAATATTTATAAATTGTGAGGAAAAAAAGAAGGGGGTGAGTTAATTAAAGAATAAGTGAAGGAATTATTATGAATAATAAATACAAGGAAAATTTTAGAAATAAAAGAAGGAAAAAAGAGGATGGATTAATTTTAAAAAGAGAGGAAAGAGAGTGGGGGAGGGGTTGAATTAACACTAAACAAGAAAACCAAAAGGAAGTGATGCAAGAATGAAAAACCCAAAGCTAATTGGTGGGGAGGAGAATTAATTAAGAAATTAAAGAGGAATAGAAGAGGAGGACCAGCGATTAAAGATTTGAAAAAGAAGCTTCCATGAATGGCTTAATTTATAGCCATCTTTGCAACTTAAGTTATTTGGATGCTTTACAATTTCAAGGGTTTCGCAAATGATCCAGCTGGAGTAGAAAGGAGCGGGGTAAAGGATTTTTGCTTAGTTAAAGCATATAAGGTGCCTAGATTTATAGGATTGCTCAGCCAAGGTTGATTTCGAAAAACAATTATGAGTAGTATTGCCTATATATTGCTTCAACTTGGCTTTAATGGATATGCCCATCTGGCCTATCTAAGAATTTCCACACAAGCTTGGGATTTCATAAACCTCAAGGCCTGACAATGATTTAGATTGGTTTTTGGGAGATTTAAATAATTTCTTTAGAGACTTGTAGGGTTTGAAAAGAGTTTTAATGTTTTTATTGGCTATGATTTTTGAGATGTGATCCATGGTACATTATATATAGGGAAGCAAAACCATATCTAGAGGGGGAGGGCGCAGAGGTTGCTTAGAGGGAGGGAGTTGGGCTGCTCATAATGTTGATTTCTAGTAGCATCGGATGTGCTCTAGTCTAAAAATTTGCAGGGAGGCTTAGACATGTGCATTCTCCAATATCTAGAAATCGTTTTGGGAAATTCCACTCGGACACAGTTTTATTAAAGTAATTAATTATTTTTAATGGGACCCTAAGTCTAAACTTAGGAAATTAAAATAAGTAATGGGTATTAATCTAAACTGTCGGTGTAACTTCTAGAAGAAGGCGGAGATCAAGTCAATATGATCCTAGCCATTGATTAGAATGTAATATGGGTCGTTGATTGATCAATGAGAAGATTATAAGAGAAGGCTTGATGGGCACTTGGAGAACACACCGAGAGAGTTTAGGAGATCGAATTTCTGACGCAGAGCAACTGTCGAAGAGAGATTCAAAGTGAGCATTTGCAGTGAGGCGCAGGGATAGTATCCAAAGGGAAATATTTCCCAGTCAGAGGATACGCAGTAGAGAAAGCAGAGGGAGATCCAACAGTGGCAGCGCTGAGCCAAAGGGGTTGACACAGAGCCACACAGAGGTAGTACAGAAGCCAAGAGGAAGTCCGAAATTTGCAGAGGGAATTCGAGTTTCAGAAGTCAGGGTGTGAGACCGAGAGGCAGAAATCAAATCACCTAGGCAGCGAATCGACTAGCCAGAGGATTGACGTTGTCCCCAGTGAGCTTGACGCTAGGTTGACGCAGACATTGCACAGAGGCAACTAGAAAAGACAAGGGCAATCTTTTTGGGGCTGCATCAGCCATGATTTCAAGTGATAGTGTGAGGTAATGTCACAAATCTCTCTATTAGGTTTATTCTCCTCAACTGTAATGTCAGGAAGGCTTCCAAAGATGTATTCACATTTTACTACTGCATAATATTAAAACCCTCAGATCTGCTACACCAGTTTTCCCACATTGGGTTTTTCCAGGGACATTTGTCTAAAAATAACGGTGTTAATGTGTTGTATTTTCTTTCTTGCTTAGTCTCTTGTTTCCGCATATAAATTAATTAAGTGAAGGTTGCAGTGTATGTATTTCAATATTTGTCGTAGGAAACTCAAATAACTTGTTCATGTAAATCTAACAAATAGAAGAAATATCATCAGTTGTTGCAGTAGGGATTCCGGTTTAGGAATTTTAACACATAACACCTTTTTCATTGAGACAAAAGAATAACCATTTTTTCCAAAGGCTTTCATTAGATGGGATTTTTCTTTAAAGAGGAACCAGGGATCAAAAATGTGAATAGCCCTACTAAAGAGCGTCTTTAAGATAGTGTTTTAAAACTATGCCGATCTTAATCAAATTCGGCCTCATAGACCAAGCCAGACCCTTGCCCGAGTTGGTTAGGTAAAAAAACAGGTCTGACGGTCGGTCCGTTACCGAGCTAGTCCGCGGGCAAAAAAAGGCTGCAATTCGAACTTCAAACTCAATTTTTTTTTGGTTTTTTTCTTAGTGCCTCTACCCCTCTCCCAAGCCCATAAAAGTGACCCAACCCCCTCACATTTACTCACAGCTATCTCATTGCGTTTGCGTGAGCTTTTGTGAGGTGTTTGTGAAAAGTTGGAGTTGGTTTTGGAGCAGTAGTGAGGAGGAGCCATGGGATTCCCCATCTGACTCTGATTCAGAGTCTGAGCCAGATGATCTCGCCTTGTTTAGCAGTAGTGACTAGTGATGTTTTGTTGTAGAGGAGATTTAGGGCCTCCTTGGTTATGTGTTTTTGTTTGGATCTCTATTATTACATGTATTGGACAGTGCACCGAGTGCCATTTTGATATAATAGATATATTGGTGTGGAAAAAGTCACCAAAACATCGCAAATAAATCAGCAAAGTCCGTTTTTTTGGACTACCGATTTAATTGACCGACTTTTTGGCGATTATTTTCCAGTTCAAAAAGTCGAGATTAAATCGCGACTTTTTCCAAAAAACCATAATGAGATAGTTTCTTTAATGGTTTTAAAAGAAAAAATGACATTCAGGATTTTATCGAAAATTATTTTTTTTTGTTGACTTTTTCAAAAACCTCCCAACTTTAACAACTTTTTCAATTTCTAAACCCTTGCCGATTTAATCCCGACTTCGACTTTTTCCATATTGAGATATATTCATGAGCATACTTTGATCATATGTTGTCTTCTCTCTATATTCTAATGCTTTGAGTTTGGAAACATGAATGAAAATCTTTAATATTATGTTTTTTCATAAAAAAAAAAATAATATTTAATGTATTTTTTACAATGATCTAGTCATTTGAAATCAACTAGACCGAGTCGACATCGAGTCGGAGTCGGAGTCAGAGTCTATTGATTTGCGTTAGCATCGGATGTGCTCTAGGCCTCAAATTTCGCAGGGAGGCTTGGGCACGTACGTTCCAAATAACCCAGAACCGTTTTGGGAAATTCCACCCAAAGATGATTCTATTAAAATAATTCATATTTTTAATGCAGTTCCTAAGACTAAACTTAGGAAAATTAAAATATTAATGGGTATTAATCTAATTGTGTGTGTAACTTCTAGAAAAAGACGGATATCAAGTCAAAACGATCTGAGCCTTTGATTAAGAGTTAATCTAGGCCATTGGTTGTCTAACCAGAAGATATAAGAAGGGCTTGAGGGTCATTTGGAAAATACACCAAAAGAGATCAAGAAATCGATTTCCTGAAGTGAGAAGTTCTCGGGAGGAAAATACGATTGAGGAGATTTCTTGTAGTTAAGGGGCAGGGATAACATCCAGAGAGAGATTTTCTCAGCCGCAGAATCATCAGCAGAGAGAGGCAGAGAGTGATCCAGTAGCCTAGACACAGAGCCTGACGCAGGGCTACTATTAAATTTTCTAAGTCTATCCGTTAGAAAATTAATCTGTATTTTGCTAGTTTATTCCTTCTACTTGTAAATTTTGAACAAGTTACTTAAAACATTTAAATATCGAAATAGACCTAATACATTCACAACATCTACAGATCATCAACTGAAAGAAAACAAGCACACAATTGACACCGTTATTTTTGGACAAATGTCCCTGGAAAAACCCAATGCAGAAAAATCGGTGTAGCTATTCTAAGGGTTTATTATTATGTAGTACTTCCTTGAGTACAACTGGGTGCCTAACCAGCCCACCCAACAGAGAAAAATACACGGCAGCAATACCTCTATATTCGGAAACAGGTATTCAGAAAACCTGTACCACAAAACCCTCTCCAGCACAACTAAAGCTCAGTGTTGGCCGAGGGTCTCTGCATCAGCCTCTTGCTGACCTGTGTCAACCCTAGGACCCTCTGCGTTAGCCCTCTGAGGCATTGCACAGCCTCTAGGACCCTCTCTGTCACTCCAGCACCCTCTGCGTGGATGACATAATCCCTCTAGCCTCTGCATTGTCCCTATTGGGCTCTGCGTAGCCTAAACTGACTACTGCTCTCGCTCTCTTTGCTTCTGCATTGGTCTCCTAGTACTGTCTCTGCCTCTCTGTCAAGTACTCACTACCCCTTCCTGTTGATCACTGATTCACTTTTTCTTAGCAACCCCGCTCTAGCAAAATGAATGACTAATCACTCTGGTGTGCTTTCTAACTGACCCTCAAGCCTCTTCTTATACTTTTCTCGTTACTCCTTCAACTGCCGAGATTAAATCTTTAATCAATGTCTAAGATTATATCTGGCTTGATCCATGACTTTTGGAACCTTCTAACCCAGTTTTTTATTAATACGCATTAATATTTTATTTTTCCCAGTTTTTTATTAATACGCATTAATATTTTATTTTTCCTAAGTTTAGACTTAGGAACTCCATTAAAATATTAATTATTTTAATATCTCCAAACTGGGTACAATCTATCCAACCCATTTCTGGGTCTTGGAGATCTCATGTGCTTTAGCCTCTCCACCAATTTTCATCGCTAGAGCACATCAGATGCTACCACAAATCAACAACCACGAAGGGCCACGCAGAGGCAAAGCAGAGGGTGAGAGAGAGTTGGAGATTTTGCTGAGGAGAGTCAATTTCAGAAGCTAGGAGCCAGGGTGTGAGACCGGGTGGCTGAGACAGAGACTCCATGTAGCAAATCGATCAGCAAACTGAGTGACGCAAAGCCTAGAGGGGTTGATGCAGAGCTTGCGGGAGGACTACGCAGAGCATCATAGCGCCTGCCAAAGGCCATTCATTCAATATCCGGATCAACCGAGATTTTCTCAGTGATTGTGTGAGGTAATCTCCCAAATCTTTCTGCCAGTATTTCTCTTTGTAACTGAATAACCCTGTGAGG
>APFE031488130.1:0-11211 GCA_000404065.3 Pinus taeda | reverse complement strand
AATTATAATATACCCCCGACGAACCCACGCACCCTGTTTCAAAAAATGACGTCCCCGTCCCCGTACCCATCCCCAAACCCACGTTTCCTGGAAACATAGATATGATACAATGTCAAGTGTTAGGTATAATCATAGACGCAATGCAAGCAACATGTCAATCGATCAATACAAGAATGCATGCTTCCATGATTATTTCTACAATGGACTCGACAATAATAATATGAGGGGTTGTGAGGTCGGGAGGTGGGAAAACAAGAGACACATATGTCATATAAAGGGATCCTGGAAGAAGGAAAAGACAACAGTCAAGAGGATTGGGTTTGACCCTTCAACCAGGACATGGAAATGTCAGTAACCGAGTATATGAATCTTTGATGGAGAACTATCTCAAGGTTATCATCCTTAGGGTAAGAAGGGGTGAAAGACTCGGACACATTTAGGATGATACTATTTTGGTCAATGGGAAAACAAGAAGTGGGCTCATCATCGTATTTGGGGAAAAGCCATGATTCCTAGTTCTTTATAGGGGAAATCAGTTTTTCATCCAAACTAGGGGGATGAACATCATCACAAACATCTATCTAGAGGGTAGGGAAGAACGCTCAAACATGGAGAAAAACCCTTTATCGGTGGCATGTCCTAGGGAAGCATCCTCCTCAATTTCTTGTATATTAGAGTCATCATAATTTCCCACAATCTTGGAAGGCTCTTCTTTTATTGAATCATCTTGGAACATAAAGAAAAGACCTTTCCAATCACTATGAACGGCTTCATAAGGACCAACATTGTTATTCGGAAGGGTTGGAGCATTTTCTTCTTCACTGTGCTCTCATTCTTATGCATTTGAGGAACCATGGGGTCTTCATTTCTATAATCATACCTAAATCCCCAATCAACAGCCCCAAAGGCACTCATAGATTCTCTGTTTATTTGATCATCATGATCTTCCACAGAATCCTCAAATTCTACACTATATATTTGTCGGTTAGAATACCATTCATTCCCGTCTTCAAACAAGGAGGACTTATCCTCCTTCATTCGTTCTCGAAGAATGATCTCCAAGGTATTTACTACATGATTTCAAATAAATGCCTCAAGAAGAAGGTGATGGGCAGGATTCTCTTTATATATACTTTTTGTGTTACGAAGGCTTTCCGATTGTTCACAATAGCGACGCTACATCGGAAACCCTAATTTTGGTTGTGTGGTCCCACTTCCCGACACCATATATCTCACTCACCTCCATTCATTATAACCCCTTTCCACACTTTTCCCATCCAGTTCCACATTTGACCATGGGTCCACAAGGAGTTAGCATCCCCATCCCCTTGTCCACACTTTGGGTTAGGCCTGTAATGATGCCTCGGAGGTTGATGCAGCTAAAAAGAAAGATAAAAGCATAATTTGGCCACATACAATAGGAAATGTACCATAAAATGCAAAAGATGGTCAAGACATAATAATTTGGCACGTGAGCAAAAGCCAAACATGAGCTCTACCCCTTGTCATTATGCCCATAACCTTGGTTCCTAGGGCCCCTATGTATGCCCCCTTCATCATTAAAGAACCCATGATTGTCCCAACCCCTGGTGGGCGATGAACTGCCCAACCTTAAGGGGGTAATCACTACTTTATCATACACATCATGCTCTCATCCCCTAGAGACCCAAGCAGTTAAAAGAAAGAAAATCAATAAAAGGCAAAAGGCATATGAAGAAGGGTGGAAAAACAAAAGTCGAGGTAATTCATGTACCACAATTACTCCCTCCTACATCTATACACCCAATGTGTGGGCTTCCCCCATTATATCTACCCTTGTACCATGGCATGTGGCTTGGAGCCTCCCTATTGCCCCACTTTGTTCCACCATCATTTAGCATGACACTTGCCATTTAACAGATGTACCATGGACATGTTACTCCCTTAGAGGCTGAAACCACCTAATAAGGTCCTTTATTAACCTCTCTTGTTGATCTTGGTGACACCAATACACTCTAAAGCTCATTTGGAAGGGCATGCGCTATGAAGTGTCCACTTTTTCCCCTGGTTTGCAAGATTATTTACTCAATTGCACTAATGGATTGTTAGGATTGCAGATGGGTTTCCATTTGGACTTGGACTCCCTATATGGGGTCTAAGCCCTCCGGAGGGTCATAATGGCACTTGTAGGGTGAGCATTGAGAGCCATGGGCCTCCACCACAGCAGAGCATTGGTTGACATGCCATGGGCTTCTTCAGCACCACATATTACTTGCTCATGCTTCAGCTATACAAAAATGATGATGCACTTGGACCACATTGTCCAACCAACCACATACCTACATCAAACACTTGGCAGTTGATCTAGAGCCCAGACAGGGTTGTCTCATCCGGACATACATGGGAGGGCTTGTATCATCATTCAAGCCCTTATTGATGGAGCATTGGCATGTTTTATCCAATTGGAGATCCATGAGACTAGTGATTGTGCCCCACGACCACTTGAGAGCACCACGGATCCTTTCCTTGGAAACCAAGGGGCCACCCCCTTCGTCATCATTTTGGGAGCCATCCTCTTCATTTTGGCACATGAAGGACTTATCTTCGTCTTCCAACGGCCCTTTTGCACCATTATTCTATTATTTCGGGCTCAATAGAAAGGCTTATTTTGTACTTATGAGCTATTTGGTGGGCGTGTCACCAATAGGATTGTTATTTTGCACATTAAAGTTATTTTTAAGAGCTCATTAGGCTAATTAGACTAAATTGAACTCCTTATGGCTCATATAAATAGAAGAAGAGTCGCATTTGTAAATCATCATCATTTGGATTGGGATTTCTCTTGTAAAGAGAATTCGGACCTACAATTAATCAATGAAAATGGATGTAATTGATGCATTTTGATGTTTGGGGTTTTCACTATCTTGTCTTTGATCTTCTAATTGTAATTATGATCGATGGATATATTCCCATTTCCTTGTAAGTGTGTTTTTATGTTATACCTTCATATTTTTGCATGTCTAATGTATGGAATGTCTTGTCATAATCTTGTTTGTGCCCTAATTTAATGTGAATTATTGAAAGCACTAGGTTATTGAAGCATTGCATGCATTACTCATTAGGGGAATGTAAATGAATGTTCCTAGAGGCTTGTCCCATCTTGCATCATCAAAACTTCATCATCTCTTGCCAAGCAAAGTATAATTCCTCTTATAATCGAGTTGTTGCTTCCTAGGGTTAAGAAAGGCTACATAGGACTCCTTGATAGAGTGAAGTCTTCTTATCAAAGGAAACCTAGACTCCATTTCTCCCAATTGTCAAGGCACTAGGTCTCATTTCTAGTTGATCAACCCTAAACCCTTCTATTTTCTTTATTTTTCCATTTTGTACCCTAACCCTACAAGGTCACCTAGGGCCTAGTGCAAAATGAATTAGGGAGGTCATCTTGAAGAGTGAGCTGCTAGGCTACTGCACTAGGATTTCCTCTTGGCATCCTCAAAGATTGAAGCAATTCCCGTGGCTAGATTGAGAGAAATCTCGATCCCTTGCTCCAACAAATATTTTGCCCTTAAAGTTCTTCGATTAGTGGCATTCCAAAGGCCATTTTCCCTTGAAAACTCAAAGGAACTTAATCATCATTTTGGCCTTTCTCCTCCTTGCTTGACCCTCACATCTCCTTGAGGATCATCTTCTATCCCTAGGCCTTGCTTGGATTTTCTATAGGTCTCTCTTGTGAACCCAAACCTTTGCATGGTTGTTATCTCACAAGGCCCTAAGAAAGATATTGCCTCCTAAGCAAACCTTTGGTCTAGGAGTATCCCTTGTGATTGAACAATCCTCCCTTTTGGCTTTAGGTCTCCTCCTTAAGCCTCTCTTGGAGAGCCATTAGCTTCTCTTTGAAGCAATTGAACCATTATCTGAGCCTCTCATTTGAATGGGCCTTGGAAATCACACCATACCTTGCCATTGATACCATCATCCTAGTGATTTCCTTTATACCAAGACTCCTCCCATTGGTGAAAGTCCATAAAGAGCAGGGGACATTGACTAAGGTAACAATGGGTCTTTGTCCCATTGTTGTCATTTGGTCTAATAGTTATCCCTTAAGGTACTCCTCCTAAGACCCCTGCTAGATTGTGGCAACAAGCCATATTAGCAGATGCAGCACAACTTCTTGCCTAAAAGAAGGAAGACGCCAAGGCGAGGCAGATAATCCTAGATGGGGTAAAGGTTCATATTGATCCACCTATAGCAAAGTTGGAAACAGCTAAGAAGATGTGGGATGCCATCATAAATTTGTTCTAGGATTCTACTGTGAACGGGAAGTTGATTCTTAGAGAGAAGCTAAGAAATACCCAGATGAATAAAGACAAAGGTGTAGTTAGTTACCTCACCAAAGTCTAACTTGTCAAGGAAGTTGTAGGAGAGAAACTAGAACATGAGAAGCTCATGAGAACAACCTTGAACGAGTTCTCAAAGCAGTGGGATGTATTCATTCAAGTCATTGATGGATGAGATACCCTACCTAACTAGGATTGTTTGTGGACCGATTACACTCAGAAGGAGCTTAGGCTAAGTCTTCTCAATGGATGCAATAGTAAAACCCAAAAAAATGAGGAAGAACAGAAAAACGTGGCTCTATTGGGAAAAGTCAAAGCAAAGAAGGGTTCTAGTAAAGGACCTTACCCAAAAGGAGAGAAGAAGAAGAAGGACCTTTCAAAGGTCAAGTGCTCCGGTTGTCATGAGTTTGGCCATTATGTCTGCCATTGCCTGTAGAGGAATAAAGGTGAAAAGAAGGGCAAGAAGTAGACGACAGCTTTCGCAAGTGCAGATGAACTTTCTAACAAGATGGAATAGGAGTTTGGACTCATAGCTTGCTTGACTAGCTTGACCTCAGAGGTGTCTACTATATAGACAGTAGAGCATCATTTCATACGACAAGAGTTAAGGAGTACTTCTCTTGCTACGAGGAGGAGGACTCATATTCCAAATTGAGATGGGGAACAAGTCTAAGTGCAATCCAGTTGGGAGAGGCACTATTCTATTTCAGAGGGAGTCTGACAAGTTGATTCCCTTCCACGATGTGTTGCATGTGCCAAGAATGGGGATGAATTTGATTTCCATTTCTATCCTATAAGACAATGGTTACAATGTACTCTTTAGAGGACAGTAGGTGTTGATTAAACACCCAGAGTGGAAGTCACCCATAGTTATTAGAGTCAGGAGATGTGGAATTTACAGGTTGCAGTTGGATACTCCAAAGGCACTAGTGATTAGGAGTTTGCACTCATAGCTTGCCTGACTAGCTCGACCTCACAGGTGTCTTCTATATAGACAATAGGGCGTCATTTCATACAACAAGAGCTAGGGAGTACTTCTCCAAGTACAAGGAGGAGGACATTAGATTCCAAATTCGGATGGGGAACAATTCCAAGTGCAATCCAGTTGGCAAAGGCACTGTTCTATTTCAGAGCGAGTCTGGCAAGTTGATTCCCATCCACGATGTGTTGCATGTGCCAAGAATGGGGATGAATTTGATTTCTATTTCTATCCTATAAGATAATGGTTACAATGTACTCTTTAGAGGACAGTAGGTATTGATAAAAAGCCCAGAGTGGAAGTCACCCATAGTTCTTAGAGTCAGGAGATGGGGAATTTACAGGTTGCAGTTGGATACTCCAAAGGCACTAGTGATTAGCAGTGATACGAGAGATCAGGGAGAGCCATGGCTTAAGAGGATGGGCTATATTGAACACAAGACACTTAGATTGCTCCAGGAGATAGCGATAGGTGTTCCAAAGGTGAGCACAGAGCATGATGATGTGTGCAAAGGATGTGTGTAGGGGAAGTTCACCACTCTAGATCCACAGGTGTTCTTAACTTAGTTCATTCTGATATATGTGGTCCGAAGTCAACAAAGTCTCTCAGAGGGTACGAATACTTCATTCCCTTAATTAATGATTTCTCCAGGAAGACTTGGATATGGTTCTTGAAGACCAAGGATGGGGCCTTCAATCGCTTCCAAGAGTTCAAATCTCTTGTAGAGAATTCGACAAGCAGGAAGGCGAAGATTCTTCCGTTAGATAACAAAGGCAATTACACTAGAAAATATTTCAAGGCATTCTATACCAGGGAGAGGATCAAGAGAGAGTGGACGATTCCTTACAACTAGTAGCAAAATGAGGTTTCTGAGATGAAGAATCGTTTAATATCAAAGGCATCTAAGGCCATGTTTTATGACTAGGAGATACCACGTTACTTATGGGCAAAGGTATGTGGTACGACAATATATACTCAAAACAGGGTCCCACATAAGGCATTTGGAAAGATGACATCGGAGGAAGTGTTTATAGGGAAGAAGCGAGATGTCGGCCACTTCAAGATATTTGGCAACATAGCATATTGCACATTCTATGGGATACACATTCGAAGTTGGATCAGACTGTATAGAGGGGTACCTTGTTGGGTAAAGTGAGACTTCTAAGGCATATCGAATATTCATTCCAAGGGTTAGGAGGATTATTATTAAGAGAGATATCAAATTATGGAGGACAAGGCATATCGAAGGTCAAGAGACTTGCCAGAAGTAGTTGATTAGAGTGAGCAGCTAGCAGAAGCTCCAAGGGTAGAACAGCATGTTCAAAGACAAGACAGTACAAGTGTGGTTACTAGTATGAGCATAGGCTCAAGTACAGGGGTTCTTAACAGTTAACAGAGAATGGAGCAGCAAAATGCAGTAGATTCAGGATATGCATCAGGAGGATGTGGAAGTTTAGATTCCACCCTCTACATTTGGCAGGAGGAACCGAGAGGTTCAACAATCACTTAGGGATGCTCAGGAATTTGTAGGGGCTCCTAGGATGAGCAGGAGAGAACAGAGATAACCAGACAAGTACAATGGCTACATGGCATTAGTGGGTCAAATCGTGGATAGCGAGACTTCTAACTATCAGGAGGTCGCAGAGAAGCAAGTGTGGTGGGATGCAATGATTGAGAAGTACACCTTGATCATGAAGAATGATGTTTGGGAGGTGGCTACAAGACTAACAAACAAGGCAATGGTTGGATCACACTGGATCTTCAAGATCAAACAAGGTGTAGATGGTAGCATCGGGAAATACCAGGCGAGGATTGTGGCCAAGGGATTTGCTCAGAAGGAGGGAATAGACTATGAGGAGAAATTCACTCTTGTAGCCAGGTACACTTCCATCAGGACCATGATCTCACTAGCAACACAGATGGGATGGCAAATCCATCAGATGGATGTCAAGATGACATTCCTTAACGGAGAGTTGGAAGAAGAAGTGTACATCAAAAAATCGGAAGGTTTTGTGGCACACAACAGTGAGACCCACTGATCGAGGAGGATATTGATAGCCACCCGCCTATTCCGCCTAGACCTCCAGTTGGTTTTATCAATTTCCTTGATTATAGCAGCATTTGCTATTTTTAGCAATTTTTGGGGTCCTCAACTTCCAGAGTTGTTTTGACCCCCTACACAGCATTTTTTGAGGTTTTTCGCATGCCCGTAGCCAAAGGCAAGGACATACCGTCAATCCTATAGTACTCAGAGAGATCTTTCTACTATGGTATCATACGTGCCAAACGGAGATCATATGACCAAGTTACGACACTGAGAAATTGGCTAGCCAACTAACCCCACCAAGGAACACAAACTCTTGGTGTTCCATCTCCTAGGGTTACGGTTTTGGTTGTTTAGAGTTTCCCTTTGTTGTTCAATAATAAAAAGGCCCTTGAACCTCATTGTAACACAGTTTAGAGGCATATAACTGCCGCATCTCTTCTTAGAGATAACTTGATAAGCTACCATCACCTGAGCTCGTTTATTTCCATTCTGTAAGCATATTTCAATTCTTTGATGTTAATGAAATGATGTTAATGAAATGATGTTTTATTCCTGTTGCATCTCTATGTTTATGTTTATATCTGTGTTTTGTTGTATTCCTACATAAGTCGGAATCAGTGGTATCAAAGCAGTCTGCTCTTTCTCTATTTTTCTTTGCATGTCCCCAACGAGGTCAGGGTATAAGGAGTTAGGACTCGAATTAGTTGAACCTTTGCAAGACCAGCGTCGCGAACCCCGACGGCCTCCCATGGTAGAAGAAAAAAAGACGAAGGAGAAGGAGATCCTTTCAAAATATTGCTCGAAGAAGCCCTCGGGGAACAAAGGAACACGATGATGGACAACTTTGCCTAGATCCTTCGACGGCTACCCACAAGCAACGCATCTTCATCCAGCAGCGACTTTGGAGGCGCCATTCCCTTTAAGGTACAAGTCAAGTTTGATATTCCCATATTTGAAGGCTAGATAGATGCTGACGCCATAGATACATTGTTAAATTTGTTGGAAGGATATTTTTCGGTTCACGACTTTTCCAATCGGGAAAATATTAGTTTTGCACTTCTCAAAGTCGCCCACCCATGTCAACGACTAGTGGGAAACCTATTGTGAACAGAAGGACAAGAGAGAGCCCTCACTGTTTTTAGTTGCACCCACTTGGACTTCTTTCCAACACGCCATCAAGGAACAATATTACCCTGTTGAGAGCTATAAAGATACATACATAAAGTGGACCATGCTGCAGCAGGGAAGGGACCAAGACGTACTGAAGTTCACAAATATTTTTCATACCCTTCGCATGAAGTTGAGTACTAAGGTTTCTAAGCGGCATTTGATACTCAAGTACTGCAGCTGTCTACACAAGTACATTCAAGACGAGATGGAGTTCCTCGACATCTCCTCGCTTGATGTCGTCTATCGATACGCTGTCAAGATCGAGCAGAAATTTAAATAGAAGCGAGACTTTGGATTTGTCAATATGAAGCAAGGAAAAGGCACCCCTAAACCGCAAAACAAAGGACAAAGCCAAGGCGGGGCGACCCAAGACAATCCGTCAAAGCAACAAGCAAAGAACAACACCACAAAAACAAAGAACAACATAGGAAAATGGTGTGAGTTCCATAAGAGCCCCACTCACAATGCAAGTGTTAAGCCACGCAGTCATTGGTGGCCAAGTTGAAGGCTTTCGAATCAGATGCATGTTCTGACTCTGAGTCAAAACCCAACAAGGGAAATGACAAAGTGAACCAGATTATTGATGTGGAGCCCAGTGCCACCATTGCCACCACCAAGATCCAGAAGATTGAACCCGAATATGCAGAGGAAGGGGAACGTCTCTTCCACTCACAGATGTGGGTGAAGGGTTCTTAGCTACAGTTCTTTGTCGACAGCGAGAGCCAAAAGAACCTCATTTCAGCAGAGGTTGCAAAGCAGTTGGGCATACTGACCAAACCACACCGCAGCCATATGTTGATTTAGGGTAGCATCAGATGTGCTCTAGCCATGAAAATTGGTGGAGAGGCTAAAGCACATGAGATCTCCAGGACCCAGAAATGGTTTGGGCAGAATCTTCCCTGTTTCGGAAGGGTTTGGGCAGATTCTTCCCGGTTTAGGAGATATTAAAGTAATTAATATTTTTAATGGAGTTCCTAAGTCTAAACTTAGGAAAAATAAAATATTAATGGGCATTAATATAAAACTGGGTTAGAAGGTTCCAAAAGACATGGATCAAGCCAAATCTAATCTTAGCTATTCATTAGAGATGTAATCTCGATCATTGAAGGACCAACAAGAAAAGTATAAGAGGAGGCTTGAGGGTCAATTAGAGAAGACACTAGAGTGATTAGTCATTCGATTTACTAAAGCAGGGCTTGCAAAGTCAAATCAGTGATCAGTTTGCAACGAGGGGCAGCGAGTATTGGATAGAGAGGCAGAGATAGTCCCGAGAGACCAGCGCAGAGGCAGAGAGGCAAATGCAAAAGCTAGAGCAAGCTACGCAGAGGCTAGTTGGGACAACGCAGAGGCCATAGGGCCTACATCATCCATGCAAAGGGAAGCAACAGTGACACAGAACGCTGTAGAGGCTGTGCAGTGCCTCAGAGGGCTGATGTAGAGGGATTTGAGGCTGACGTAGAGGCCAGGAGGGTTGACGCAGTGCTTTAGTTGTGCTGGAGAGGGTTTCGTGGGGCAAATTTTCTGAATATCTGCTTCTGAACAGAGAGGTATTACTGCCGGTTATTTTTCTGTGCGGGTGAGCTAGTTTAGCACCCAGTTGTACTCAAGGATAGACTGCATAATAAAATAAACCGTCAAAATCGCTGCATCGGTTTTCCCGCATTGGGTTTTTCTGAGGACGAGTTGTCCAACAATAACGGTGTCACTTGTGTGTTTGCTATTTCTTTCAGCTATTGATCTGTAGATGGTTGAGACAGTATTGTGTTTATTTCGACGTTTATATGTTTAAATAACAGTGCTCATAATTAACAAGTAGGAGAAATAAACCAAAAGAATACAAATAAAATTTCTAACGGACAGATTTAGAGATTTCAACATGGTATCAAAGCATGGTTGCAAATCACAGGAGAGCTAAAGGCACTAGCTGAAACAGAGCATTTGCAGTAGAAACGACTGTCCCGAGTGACAGAAGTTATTCCTAGTAGAAGGCGGTAGACAAGAGTTGACGCAAAGGGACTGCGTCATCAGTTCGGGCGAAAGAGAGGTTAGCCGGGCTGAGGAGGGCAGAAAAAGGCTCACGGAGAGCCATGCAGAGGCTGAGAGGGTTGACATAGTTGGCTTGGGGAGCATTTCAGCGAGTGTCGGGATTGCGCAGAGCCTAGAGGTTCAATCCTTCGGTCGTTGGGCCTTAGGAAGTTGTGGGCAGTCTGCGAGGAGTGACGCTGGTGGGGTGTTGTTACTGCCAAGACAAAACAGTACCTAACAAGGCAAAACCAAGGTAGAGGGAGTCACTACCGAGGCGGATTTCTAGCCAAGGAATCTGGATCAGTGTTGCAGGTGCATAGGAGATCAGAGAGGTGCGACTCGATGGTTGGCAAGTGGATTTCTAGGAGGGAAATCGAGACTCAGAAGGAGTCTAGCAAAGAATTTCTAGAAGGAAGTAGTGACTCAGAGGAAGTCGAAGAGAAAACTTCCAGAGGGAAGTAAAGACTCAGAGGAGTCGAAAAGAAGAGCAGAGAGCTGGCAATGAACGGACTGAGGGATTAGGACAGGTTAGATGGGGCATCCAACTTTGTCATCTAGAAGGCCAGGATCCTGTATGTTCTGTGTACCATGAGTGCTCATGTACCTCTAAAGAAGAAGTGGGGATACATCGAGTTGTAGTGAGGAAGACTACAGGCGATGATGGGCAGGAT
>APFE031488127.1:111810-128115 GCA_000404065.3 Pinus taeda | reverse complement strand
GTACAAACCAGAGGAATAAGATTGACCATTGGAAGAGCTTTACTCGGTCTGAGGTTCTGGGCACGGGGGCAGTGAGCTCCTGCGAGAAGCTTACTGGATTGAGCAGCCAGGCTCTGCTCAGTCTGGCTGGGAGGAATTGGTTTCCCGGTAATTGGATCAGAATAACCGCGGCGTCATCAACTACATCGGAGCAGGCAGCAGTTCAGGTAGGTGTTCAAAATCCCTTACGGTTACTGTATTTCTGTTTTGCTTATCACCTTATTTCAGTTTATGGTCTTTACAGTATGGTTATTGGGTTGTCTTCTCTAAATAATATAGATATAACATTAATGCATTCCTTATATAATCTAATTAATATATATACAAGGTACAAACCTTAATAACTATACACAACCTTTTAAATAAAAAAATAAAAATAAAAAATAGATAATAGATTTAGGAACAGCCAACGCAGTATGGCTTCAACCATTACAGCGTTTGGTGAGGAAATTTGGCTCTTTATTGAAGGCGACAGAAAATAAATCGAGGATTAACTATGTTTCGAGTTTAGTAAACCTCAGTAGATTTGGTAACAACAGACGCAGTATGGCGGCATGGGGTGGTGAAATTCGGCTCTCCAATGCTCACTGCTCAGCATGTCAAGCCCTTCAAATAGATAGTTTTGAATTTGAATTTCAGCGTTAGAATTAGACGCATCCCTGATTCACAGTCGAGTTGGGAATGAGCAGTCATTGAAATTCGACTAATACACAATTGCAGAGAAAACTTCTTATTTTTATATTTAAAAAACCAAAAATTATAAGATGCACATATTAATTTTGGGATTTGTTTTATAGTGAGCAGATTCATTTCGATCAGCGCATGAAACGTTATAAAACGGATCCTGGACGGATCCAGTGGAATCCAAATCCGATTCCGGATCCAATCCGGTGATCCCCGGATCCTCCCCCAAGGTTAACGGATCGGGTAACATAGGGTTTAAGTGGAAATCTGGTCTGCCCCGTAAGTTTCTAGAGCCGTTTGGAAGGTCTTGGCCGTAAGAAAGAGAGACATGTCGCCACCTTGGGCCGTTGCACGCTGGTTTGGGTTCTGTTGGTCGGCTGCGCTTGGGGTTGGGTTCTGGGAAAAGGGTTTTTGGTTTTCCTCTGGTCTACCTCCTGGTGTTGATATTGGGAGGATCGAATTTTGTCTTTGGCTATGTAGTAGTCTATTAGGGTTTTATAGGGTAGTAACTTGACGAACGAGGGAGAAGTGCCATAATCTTAGGGTTTTATGTGGTAGTAACTTGACGAACGAGGGAGAAGTGCCATCACAAGATTATTTCTATTTGTTCTGTTGTAGTGATTGTTTGGGAAATCAGGGTCTGGTGTGATTCCTTGGTAGGGTGGTGCAGCTAGTCTGAGGGTGGGGTTCTGGTGTTCCAGCGTCGGTTGAGCCTCGCTAGACAGGCCATGCAGCGTCTCCGTGGTGGTGGAGGAGAAGTATGGGCCCGAGGGACCATTTGGACTTTCATGATTTCAGAGGTTGTTGACCTCACCCCACACAATCCCCTAGTTCAGTGGTACTGCCACTTCCTCAAGATGTCTTTGACAGTTAGCTTAACCGAGTTACTCTTCTTTTGGAGCAGCATAGTCATGATAGACATGAGGAACAAAATGTGGTCATAGAATTTCTTAATGATGTAAAAGCACATCTTGACAGTTAGCTTAACCGAATTACTCTTCTTATGGAGCAGTTTAGTCATGATAGACATGAGGACCAAAATGTGCTCATAGAATTCCTTAATGATGTAAAAGCAGTCAGTGGAGAATGCAAGATCGATTGGCCACTTTGGTGAAGGGGCAAAGAAGAATTTTGGAGAACTTGGAACATTTGGAGGGCAGGCTTGTACACAGCATGTTTACTGTGATTTTCAACATCCTTCCTCGTTTGGTTTTATAGCAGAGAAAATCACATCCTTCCTCGTTTGGTTTTATAGCAGAGAACCCATTTCGATCAACTCTTCAACTTGATGGTTGTTGCTAGTTTTTTGGTTTTGAATGTCTTTTGGTTTCATTTGTGATATTGTTTGGTTTTGTATGTCTTTTGGTTTCACTAGCCATATTGTTTTTGGTTTCTACGACAATATGGAATGTGTCTTGGTGTTTTTCTTCTAGCCAATAAATCTAATAGGAGTGAGACCAGAAGAATTAGGGTAAACTGTTTTCAGTCATATAAATTTCCTTTGAATTAATAGAAGTTCTTAGACTTACAAAAACAAAACAAAAGAAATTAAAAAATAAAAAATAAAAAAACAATATCTTCCTTAAAAAGATAATTTTAAATAAATAACAAATCAAAGAAATTAAAAATAATCAAACTAAAAAAACAAACAAATAAAAGAATTACTAAAAACAATTTTCGAATTTTTTTTGTATTTAGGCTATTGTGATCCATAATGAATTAAGAAAAGTCTTTAAGTAGAAATCACACTAGAAATTTATGGGCCGTGCTTTTCAAACCAAGAAGTGTGGTTAATCATCTGGTTTTCAAACCAAGAAGTGTGGTTAATCATCTGGTCACACTTGTTGGTTGGAAACTACGTCGGCCAAAAGTTTCTCTTATGTGATTTCTACCAAAGACTTTTCTTAATATATTTTTTGTTAAATTAAAAAAGTATATATATTACATATTAAATTGCAAGACAAATTTTAAAAAATATACTACAAAAAAATATTAGAAAAAACATCTAACAAAATAACAATTAAAAAAAGAATTAAAAACACTAGAACTCCCTAGCATCAAGGTATAAATGCCTCGCCCTGGCCCCACGCCAAAGGATTGCCAAGTGGGTGAGTTGTCAATTCCAAGAATTGGCGAGCCACCCCGCGAAGATGCCAAAGGGCTGCCAGAGCGATGGCCCTTTGGCATCGAGGCAAGCAGCTCGTAAATTCTTGGAATCATGGATCAACAACCCACCAACACATTGTTGTTTGGGTGGGTTGTCATTTCCAAGAATTGAAAAGTTGCCTCACCTCATTGTAGTGCTTTTTATTATTTTCTTTTTAATCTTATTCTATTTTTAATATATTATTTTTATGTTTAAAAATATATATTATTTTAAATTGCAATATTTTTTTAATATTTTTTTTTTAATTTGTTTTGTAATTTATTTATTATTTTTTTCTTTTTAATTATGTTTTTTCCTTTACTTTTTTTTTCTACACACTGTTTTCCTATGTTGTTTTTTTTCCAATTTTGTTTAAAAAAAATTACCAACATTTTCATTTTTTTTTTTTTTTTAATTTGATTTCTAAAACATTTTGTTTTGATTTTTTTTATTATTTTCTTATTCCATTGTTTTTTTAAAATAAATTTTGGATTTTAACTTTTTTTTGTCAATTTTTTTCCAAATTTTGTTTTAAATGTCTTTTTTTTCAAAAAAAAAAAAATTCCTGTCTTCATATATATATATATAAGATAAAAATGGTTATGAACAAACAAAGCAAACAAAAAATGCAAAGAGGTAAGTCTCTCACTTACAAGTGTTTGAAGTTGCTCTTGCAAATGACAGAAGCTTTGTCCTCCCCTGTTGGTCTTATAGAAACCTTCACAAAAGCCATGCTACATAATGTTGCTATGTATGACATACTTGATTTCATCTAATATGCTAATAACATTGAAATTATCCTGAAAACGTCCAAGTATGTAAAACTTTCCAAATGGAAGAATAGTTTCAATTCGAAATTAAATTTAACATCAAATTCAAAGTCTATGTTATTTTTGATGAAAAAAATATAGGTTTGGACTACCTCTAAAGGGATATTGTAGCTCTTGCAACCTTTCCCAGCAAGATACAACAGTGGAGGTGGATCCTGCAATACAAGCATTAATCATAACCAAATTAGTATTCTACAAAAATTTCTTAGCCATTTCGTTTTAATAAAAATATTTCATCCAATTTTCTGACTACTGCATTCTCGTGTTTAATTGTTACAGAATCAAATTGATGTGATCGTT
This sequence comes from Pinus taeda, assembly GCA_000404065.3. NCBI lineage: Eukaryota > Viridiplantae > Streptophyta > Pinopsida > Pinales > Pinaceae > Pinus > Pinus taeda. The sequence continues at coordinate 124,116 of APFE031488127.1, read as the reverse complement.
AAATTGCTTTAACCCATATTTGGAAAGTGTAAACTATGTCAAATATTTATCCAATTTTTTTAATGGAGAAACAAATAAACCAGCCTAGATCCATCTTAGCCCCAGATCTATCAAATGCCCAAAAAGATTCAATCTCTCGAGGTGTGAACTTCTTTTTTGAGTGCAAAACATGAGGAAAGGTTTGCACTTCGAGAGATTTGATCTCTCTCGACGCTTAGATCCAAAGTTAAGATGGATTTAGGTTGGTCACATAATACTATATAATATCTATATGTGTATCTATGTGTCTCTCTCTTATTCCTTCTCTCCATGTCACCCCCCAAGCATACACACTAATCTATCTCCATATCTATCTTTCTCTCTAAATCTCTCCCTCTTCCTCTCCCTCTCTTTCTTCCCTTTTCCCCTCTCTCTCTTCCCCTTCTCTCCTCTCTCTCTTGGGCCTTGCTCTCCTCTCTCCCTCACTCTCTCTCCACCTTTCTCCCTCTGTCTTTTTTCTTCCTTCCTTCACTCTCTGTCTCGAACTCCATCTCTTTCTCCTTCTCTCTCTTGAGTCCTCTCTCCCTTTGTCTCCCATCCATCTCTCCCTCTCTCTCTCTCCCTCTCCCCTTCATCTTTGTGTCTCCCTCTCTCTCTCTCTTACCCTTCTCTCCCTATCTCTCTCCCCTCCTCTCCTCTCTCCATCTCTCTCTTGTTACTCCCTCTCTCTTCTCTCCCCCCATCACTCACTCACTCTCTCTCTCACTATCTGCCTCTTGCTCGCCCGCACCTCCCCCTACCCCCTCTTAAAATTGATTCCATTGTATTGTGTTTCAGAGAATATCTAAATTTAAAAAAACTTCAAATGGTTGTAAAATATTAAACCTATATTTTAGATCAACCATGTCAAAGCTAAGTAACCGGATTCGTTAAAAACCCCTGGCAAATCCGAATCTCGCGAATCGGATACGATTCACTGGGAATTCGAATCCCAGAACAAGATTCGACGTGTTTGTACACAAGCACATCGAATCTCGATTCGTATCCCAAAAAAACGACCTCCACGACTTTAAAAACACGTTGTTCCTTTATTCATCCATGCTTTTTCTCAGTGAATTTTGCATTGTTTGAGTTGTAGGCAAGGAGCTAAGGGTTTGGAGTAAGGAGCTAAGGGAGTAAAGCGTTCGGCAAGGAGATTCAAGCAACAGGTAAGTGCATTTCAGCTTCATTTTTTTGCAATTCTTATTCTATTACAACAGTTTGTATATGATTTTTTGTTTACAAATTTGTGCATGTTTTGTTCATTTTTTTATAGTATTCATGGCTCAATCAAAGGCAACAATTAGGGGGCAAAGGAAGGGGAAAAATGTCTCCATTGGAAATGCCCCTCCTCCCCAATATCATCAGAGTCTGCTACAAGTAATGTTGAGGAAAGAGAAGGACCTAAAGACAACATTGAGAAATATCCCTTATGGAAATATGTCACAAGAGAGGATGGGACAAGCACCAAGGGGAAGGGAGGAGGCAATGTGCAATGGAGATGCAACTTTTGTTACATTGCTTTCAAAAGCACATATTTCCGTGTGAAAAACCATTTGTTGGTTTTACCAAGTTGTGAAATTGGAGCTTGTAAAGCTGCTCTTTTACAAAAAAGGAAAGAAATGGACAAGGAGTCCAATGTTGGTATGGAAAATGTGGTTGCAAAATCAAGAAAAACCAAAAATGAAGACCCCCTTCCATTTTTTAGGAAAGGCACAACCAAATTCCCATTTGAGAGTTCTACTTCTGTTGGGGGACAAACAACAAAAAAAAAGAGCAATTGCACTTGGTCCAATGGACAAGATTTTCCAAAATAGAGACGGGAAGAGCTTGATCTCACCATTGCCTTCTTCTTCTATCAAAACTTCATATTATTTAATGTTGCACGCTCACCTCTATTTATTGAGATGTGTCGAGCTCTAACTCAAGGGGCTCCATCAAGGTATGTGCCTTCTGGGTCAGAGAAGCTGAGAACCACATTGTTAACGAAGGCAGAAAAAGAGGTGCAAAAAATGCTTGAGCCTATTGTAGCATCATGGCCAACATCTGGGGTTAGCATTGTTTCTGATGGATGGACGGATCTAGCAAGATACCTAATCATCAACTTCATGGCGTCTTCCTTGAATGGTCCAGTTTTCTTGAAAGCAATGGATACACTTAGAGAATACAAGGATACACAATTATTGGTGAGTTATTTATTAAAGTTATTGAAGATGTAGGTGTTATTTTTGTGTGCAAATCATTACAGATAATGCACCTGTTTGCAACGCTGCTGGCATGATTGTGGAAGCTAAATATCCACAAGTGTTTTGGACACCTTGCATTGTCCATTCATTGAACTTAGCACTTAAATCCATTGCTTCTAATGTGCTTTGGATTGGTAACATTATTGAGGATGCACGACATATCCGTAACTTTGCGCAAAATCATACAAATGCCCTCACTATCTACAAGGAGTACACCAATCTATCATTGTTGAAGATTGCTGATACACGGTTTGTCTCTTCATTCATGATGTTGAAGAGGTTGAGGGAAGTCAAGACCACTCTTGGGTCCATGGTTATTTCTGAGTTTTGGTCTTTTTGGAGAAAGACAGATCAGGTAGCCTCTAAAAGAGTGGTGGACACAGTGCTAGATGATGCTTGGTGGGAGAGGGTAGATCTAATTATTCGGATCATGGACCCTATCATTTCTTTGCTTCGATTTGCAAATACAGACAAACCCATCCTAGGAGAGGTTTATGAGGGATGGGATTCCATGATTGAGTTTGTGAGGAGCATTATTTTACAGAGTGAGTGTCCCGAGTATGAGACATCACCAGAGGCTTTCTGTGATACTATACAGGATATTCTTGTCAGCAGATGGGACAAGAATTGTACACCTTTACATTGTTTGGCTCACTCATTGAACCCAAAATACTACAGCCATGAGTGGTTAAATGGTGGAACTTCCCACAAATTCCCTCCTCACGTGGATGGTGAAATCTCACAGGGGAGGAAAGATGCATTGAGGCGGGTTTTTCATAATAGAGCATTGCTTGATGAGGTGGAGGATGTCTTTGCAGAGTTTTCCACTAGCATTGGTCGATTTGCAGGATATTATGTGATTAGAGACAGGGGGCTAGGAAGCCCTATTCTTGGTGGGAAAATCATGGGGCAACAAGCCCTTCTCTTCAGCAGTTAGCCATGAAGCTCCTCTCTTAAATGACTTCATCCTTTTGTTGCGAGAGGAATTGGAGCACATATGGGAATCTATACAGTGTGAAGAAGAGCAGGCTTGAGTAGTCCAGGGCAGAGACAATGGTGTATGTGCACACCAACCTTCGTCTTATTTATAGGCGGAGGGAAGAGTGGTTGAGAGGAAATACAAAGATGTGGGATGTATTTCCTGATGATATGGGTCTGGATAGCAGTGTTGAGTTGGCATTGGCCAACATGGATCTCAATGATCCAGTGCTAGAGCCTGTTAGATTTGATGACCTAGAGGGGTCATCCTCCACACCAGCAAATGCAGAGGCGACTATGGATACAGGGGAGGAGGAGGATGCAGAGGAGAGCAGTGGTGACTATGATGATGAGGACATTGATGTTGATTCTGATAATGACTCTGAGGATTGATGACTACCTATTGCCTTGAGGCTTGTATACCTGTAGTTGTTTTATATTTTCTATTTCTATTTGCCATTGGCATTGCACCAGCACTACCTATGTAACACATTTTGATTTGATGACTTATGAGAAAACTACGTTGTCAGTGTCTTTATCTTACTACTTGTAGTTGTAAGTTGTCTTTCATTTATGAGTTATGAATCATGATTTGATGTGACCACTGATAGTATTTAATTTTGTATGTACTATGCATGCTATGATGAAGATTTTATGTTTGAAAATTCAATGCATTTGTATCATTAATTAGAATTGTGTAAGAAATATCTAATTTTTATATATTATATTATATATATTTATTAATAATAATATATAACAATCCTACGTGTCCTGTTCCATAGGGTCAACGTGTTCTGAATCCGACTTCGAATCCCCGAATCCTGAATGCCTTGTGTCAGAGGACTTAGTGTCAAAGAATACAATAATGAAAACTTTAAAAAATCATGCACTATCTTTCCTTTATTATTGTTAGTCAATTTGCTTTATCTTGTCCCTTGGATCTTTAGTTAATATGGATCTATGTTGGTTCTTAATAATACTATTTATATTATATACATATCACAACTTTAAATATAAAAGTATTCTCATTTTTTATTTTATTAAAACCTTAATTTAATTTCTATAGAAATATTTTTAGTATTCTTCAGAGGGTTTACATATATCTCAAAAGTAAGTATAATTTTTTTATTTTTAGCTTCAACTAAAAAATGTTATAAAATTAAATTAAAATTAAACATTTTTATTATGAAATAAAAGTTACCATTTTTTGGCATGTGGTATTGATAAGCCATGGTATTAGCCCATGGTATTGTAACAAAGTCTATTCACGAGTTCATAATATAATATCAAAGACAAAGTAGGGGTGAATATCCATGGTTCAGAATCTTGTCATATTGTTATAAAATATTTTAATTGTGAAATAAATTGTTTTTTGGGCATGTGGTATTAATAAGCCATGGCATCCACCCATGGTATTGTAACAAGCCTATTTGAGTTAATAATACCCATGGTAAAGTGGGGGTGAATATCCATAAGTTATGTTTTTTGGGAATGCGGTATTGATAAGCCATGGTATTGGCCTATAGTATTGTAACAAAGCCTAGTTTTTAGGAGTTAATAATATCCACGGTAAAGTGAGGATAAATATCCACGGTTAAGAATCTTGTCATATTGTTATAAAATATTCTCGATGTGAAATAACTTATGGTTTTGGGCATGTGTTATTGATAATGTTGATTTCTGGTAGCATCTGATGTGCTCTAAGCCCCAAAATTGCAGAGGCTAGGACACATGTATTCCAAAATACCCATAAGGTAGCATCTGCAATGCCCTAAGCCTCAAAATTTGCAAAGAGGCTAAGACACATATATTCCAGAATACCCATAAATCGTTTTGGCAAATTCCACCTGAAGACAGTTTTATTAAAATAATTAATTATTTTTAATAGATGTCTAAGTATAAACTTAGGAAATTAAAATAATTAAAGGGTATTAATAAAACTGGGTGTGAATCTTCTAGAAGAAGAAGGATATCGAGTCAATATGATCTGATCCATTGATTAGAATTTAATCTGGGTCGTTGATTGATCAATGAGAGGATTATAAGAAGAGGCTTGATGGGCATTTGGAAGACACATCGAGTGAGAGATCAACAATCGATTTTCTCAAGAGAGCAGTGCAATAGTGGTCGGAGAGGTCATCGAGGAGATTTCTTGCAGTGAGGGGCAGAGATTGTTTTCTAGTTGGAGAGTTTCATGATCCGGGGATTCATTGTAGAGGAGGCAGAGAGAGATCTAGAAAAGGCAACACAGAGCCACGCTAAGGCAACGCAGAGCTTGAGAGGAGATTAGAAATTTGCTAGAGAGTCGAGTTCTAGAGCCAGAAGCTGGGGTGTGAGACTGGAAGGGCAGAGAGTCGAAGTTCCAAAGGCAAATTGACCAGCAAGAAGGGTGACGCAGAGGTAGCGCAAAGGTAGTGTGGGGCTTTCCATCTAGAGCCTGGATCAGTATTGAATCTCTAGTGATAGTGTGAGGTATTTCTCACTAATTTCTCTGCCAGTCAGATTCTGTTTATCGGATAGCCAGTAAGGCATCCAAAGATTGTGTTCATAAACTACTGCATAATAATACAAACCCTCAGCTGTTGCACTGGTTTTCCAGCATTGAGTTTTTTTGGGGACATTTATCCAAAAACAACAGTCACTTGTGTGTGTGTTCTTTCTTCTTACTTAGTTCTTGTTTCTGCATATAATTTAATTAGTGAAGGCTACAATCGTATTTACTTCGATATTTACAGTGTAACACAGTAAATAACTTGCATGAATTAACAAGTAGAAGTAATATCAGTTGGTTGCAATAGGGATTTGGGTCTCCAAATTTTCACATGGTATCAAAGCGCAGGTGAAGCAAGAGCGCATACCAGAAGAGCCCAACATTGAAGAGAAGGAGGGAGATCGAAGTGTTGTGTAGGCAGCAGATCAAATCCTCAAAGGGATTGCGCAGTCCAGGCCAGGAGGGAAAGGTTCTCGAGGATAATCTCTCTCTGGGTGAGTTAACAGAGAGGTAAGTTTTCTTGTTCTTGACTTGTCAGTGGCTGAGGGAGAAGCACAACAACAAATTCATCGTTGAGCAGTGTTCAGGTGGGATGCAGATTTAGACAGCAGATGTTGGGGCAGGAAAACGTTAGAAGAAAGAAGAAGACACCTTTTGAGGGATTTCATTCCTCAGTGAATTCTGAGCCAAGGAATTATATTTCTCAGTTGCTGAGCAGCAGTAGTGAGGAGCAGATCTACAAAGTCCAACAGGGAGTCCGTAGGCCAACCTAGCAGCTGCACAGAGGAGAGAGGGAGTAGTTCGACTTTTTTTGACAGAAATAGCAACTAATAGGCTGAGAGGTCAAGATAGGTTGGAAGGAGCATCCAACTATGTGATCTGGAAGGCTAGGATATCCTGCCTTCTAGATGAACATGATCTCAAAACCTATGTCGATAGTGTGGTAGTTGAACCTATCAATGCAGATCCGTTCAAGAAGTACTAGGTTGAGATGGCGAAGGCCAAGCATTTAATCCTCAACAAAGTGAGGGATCACATTGTATTTCACATTGCTAGCAAAGGGACAGCCAAAGAGATGTGGGATGCTTTGGCTATGTTGTATCAAGGATCTTCCGAGCAGTGGAAGATGTACTTAGAGGAGAAAATGAGATCCGCGAGGATATAGAAAGGGGAACACATTGATTCGTTCCTATCGAAGCTTCAAGAAGTCCAAGATCAATTGGCAGTTGTAGGATAATCACCTCAGCCTACGAAGATGGTGACGCTGGCCCTGAATTTAGTCTCAGAAGAATGGCAAGTATTTTTCCAGAGTATCCTGGGCAGAGAGAAATCATCGGATTGGGAAGGGATGTGGGTCGCTCTTCAACAGGAAGAGATGAGGTGAGACTTAGTCAAGTGCTTGATGGCAACAGCAGCAGTGGCATGAAGCCCAAGGAGGACGAGAAGAATGCAACCCTTGCATCAAAGGGGCAACAGGAGCACTAGAGGTGGAAGAAGGACGTCTTGGAGATCAAATGTTTTCGGTGTGGTGAATTTGGTCACTAAGCTACGCAATGTTCTCTCGAGAAGAAGGACAAGGACGAGAAACATGATATGTAGGCTTTAATCACAAAGATCGAGGAGGAGGAGTTTGCCATGATTGCCCAGATACCTCCAGAAGAGAGGTGGGGTGATTTAGTATTGTAGTTCGAAAGAACTACAGATGGGCAAGATCCTTGAGGAGCCCACCTCTTGGATCAATACCTTGCTACGAGAGGCCATATCAGAAGTAGCAGGATGGACCAGTGTCAGTTTGTGCAGAGGAATGTCGAAGTGACAGTTCCAGTGGCTAGGAGCACCAAAGACTGAGCAACGCAGAGTAGAGTTGGTAGCAGTACAGTTAGCACAGTGCAGAGTCAACAACAACGCAAAGACGTCAGAGGGTCAGCACAAAGACTAGCAGTAGTCAGGACTCCAGCAATAGATGCATCACACTGAACACCTTCGGTTCAATATTTTGGATGTTTTTCTATTGCAACAGTAGCGAAGTTGCAGTGCAGATGCAGTTGACAACAACATGCAGAGTTAGTAGCAGCACAAATGCAACATTAGCGCAGTAGTTGTTGGGCAGTGATGTCAGACATCAGCAGCGTAGAGGGAGATGTTACAAAGTCAAGGTGATGCTTCAACAAGTTGCATTACTAGAGCACATTCCTCACTAAGAGGGAGTGTTGATTTCTGGTAGCATTGGATGTGCTCTAAGCCTCAAAATTTGCAGGGAGGCTAGGACACATGTATTACAAAATACCCAGAAATCGTTTTGGGAAATTCCGCTGGAGACAGTTTTATTAAAACAATTAATTATTTTTAATGGATGCCTAAGTATAAACTTAGGAAATTAAAATAATTAAAGGGTATTGATAAAACTGGGTGTGAATCTTCTAGAAGAAGACAGAGATCGAGTCAATATGATCTGAGCCATTGATTAGAATTTAATTTGGGTCGTTGATTGATCAAGAAGAGGATTATAAGAAGAGGCTTGATGGGCATTTGGAAGACACATTGAGTGAGAGATCAAAGATCAATTTTCTCAAGAGAGCAATGCAGCAGTTGTCGGAGGTCATCCAAAAGATTTCTTGCAGTGAGGGGCAGGGTTAGTTTTCTAGTTGGAGAGTTTCCTGATCCGGGGATACATTGTAGAGGAGACAGAGAGAGATCAAGAAGCGGCAGTGCAAAGCCATGCTAGGCAGCGTAGAACCACGTTAAGGCAGGTCAGAGCCTGAGAGAAGATTCAAAATTTGTTGGAGAGTCGAGTGCTAGAGCTAGACGTCGAGGTGTGAGACCAGAAGGGTAGAGAGTCGAAGTTCCAGAGGCAAATTGACCAGTAAGAAGGGTGACACAAAGCCTAGTAGCTATGATGCTGAACTGCGCAGGCTGACGTGAAGGCAATGTGGGGCTTGCCATCCAGAGCCTGGATCAGTATTGAATCTCCTATGAAAGTGTGAGGTATTTCTCACTAATTTCTTTGCCAGTTAGATTCTTTGTATTGAATAACCATTAAGGCATCCAAAGATTGTATTCAGGAACTCCTGCATAATAATACAAACCCTCAGAGGTCGCACCAATTTTCCTGCATTGGGTTTTTTCGGGGACATTTGTCCAAAAACAACGGTGTCACTTGTGTGTGTGTGTTATTTCTTTTTGCTCAGTTCTTGTTTCCGCATATAGTTTAATTAGTGAAGGCTATAGTCATATTTACTTCGATATTTACAGTGTAACACAGTAAATAACTTGCATGAATTAACACATAGAAGTAATATCAGTTTGTTGCAGTAGGGATTTGGGCCTCCAAATTTTCACAGATAAGCCATGGTATTGGCCCATGGTATTTTAGCAAAACCTATTCACAATTTAACCAACCTAGATCCATCTTAACTCCAGATCTATCAAGCGTTGAGAAGGATCAAATCTCTTGAGGTGTAAACCTCTTTTTTGAGTGCAAAAATTGAGGAAAGGTTTGCGCCTCGAGAGATTTGATCCCTCTCGGCACTTGATAGATCCGGAGTTAAGATGGATCTAAGTTGGTTCCAGTGGTGTACGACCAAGGAAAATCTATCGAAGATATGATTAATTTTATCAATAATATGTAAATACATCTAATATTAATATAATCATTTTAAATATGCTAAATATATTTGAGATTAATCTTCATGTGCTAGTGTGTCGTATTATTATTTGAATTTGGAAAGTTTGAGGCATGATTTTGTAAAGTATCTCGCACATTACATTATACATGATTATCACACACACACTCTCTCTCTACCCTCCAATCCTCTCTCTTTCTCTCCAACTATGTTACTATATCCCTCCCTCTCTCATTCTCTCTCTTTCTCTCCCCCCTTCTCTCCATATCTCCTTCTTTGTATCTTTATCTCACCCCTAAACATATACACACTCTCTCCCTATCTCCCTTGTCACTCCCTCTATCTCTCCACTTCTTACTCTCTCTGTTTTTCTTCTTCTCTCCTTCTCTCCCCTTGCAACTTCATTTCTCTATCCCTCCCTCTATCCTCCTGTCTCTCTCGTCCTTCCTCTCTCTCACTTTGTCTCCTACCTCCCTCTCTCTTCCCCAATCTCTCTCTCTCTCTCTCTCTCTGCCCTCCAATCCTCTCACTATCTCCCTCTCTCTCTCCTACTCTCTTTCCCCCTCCATCTTTGTGTCTCTCTCTCCCTCTCTTACTCTTCTCTGCCTCTCTCACTCCTCTCCCTCTCTCTTCATTCCTCCTCTCCCCTATCCTTCAGTTTATCTCCATCTCTCCCTTGTCACTCCCCCCATATCTCCACCTCTATCACTCTTATGTCTTTATTCTTCCCTCCCATATTATATTAATAATGTTTAATAATGTTTTTTGGATGATATCAATAATAATTTGGCCCATGGTATTTGGTCCACAGACTTCACCTGAATGAAACCTCTTTTTTGAGTGTTCATAAATATAAAGTGGATTATGGAGTAAATATAAAAAAAGGTTTTATTTATTTACCATACCTCTTTTATTTACCATGGTATTTGGCCCATGGTATTTTTGCATTAGGTTGGATATAAGAGTTTAGATGTTGATTTCTATTCCTATTTGATATATTTTCGTTTATTTATCATACATTTTATACCTCTTTTATATTTATTTATTTATCATACCTCTTTTATAAATATGGTATTTGACCCATGGTATTAAAATGGTATTTGGCCTAGAGGCTTCACCCAAATAAAACCTCTTTTTTAGTTTTTGTAAATATAAAGAGGTTTATGAAGTAAATATAAAAAGAGGTTTTATTTATTTACCATACCTTTAGTTTATTTATATTTTTATCTATTTACCACAAAGAGGTTTTATTTATTTACCATACCTCCAATTTATTTAGATTTTTATTTATTTAACATACCTCTTTTTTGAGTGTTGGTAAACCTCTTTATATTTTAAATTTATATTGTGTTTATACATAATAATAATTAGATTTATTTTTAAATAAGGTCAACATTAGATTAAAAATGTTAAACATTACATGTTAAATGTTTACGTTTACATTTGCGTTTATGTTTACGTGAGATCTACCCCATACTAAGTTGTAAAGCGCTTCTCGGCGCAATAAAGACAAAAAAAGATTTATTATGTTAAGGCATATCTAACTTATAGATGAAATGGTTTTTTTAGAACATTTTTTGGTTAATTTTAATCAAAATTGGACAAATAATTTTTAAAAATTGAGTTTAAGTTGTTTAATCTGTAGAATTCGAATGCCTTAGCCTTAGGGGTATTTTAAGGTGCTGAATCTATTTATGCATCCAAAAATGTATTTTAAACAACAAAAGTCACAATATTGCTTGAGATTGTTGTCAGGCCAGGAGTAACTCCAGTTTTGGCAGAAAACTGATTCATTCTTATTCCATAGGTAACCCATTATTATATACAATAGGGAGTGATTGTTCAGTTCATCTCCCGATGACTGTTCACCTTCCCAATTAATTTTATTTACATAAAATACCCAATCATGAAGATTAGGTGTCAACATTCCCCCCCTTAGTCATTCAAGATTTTCCCTTCCAAGTGCTTTGGTGAAGATGTCTGCAATTTGCTCATTTGTGGAACAATGACGGAGATGGATTGTTTTGGCCTCAACATGATGTCGAATCAGATGATATTTTGTATTGATATGCTTCGTTCTATCATGGAATTTTGGGTTCTTGGCCAACTTTATTACAGAGGTGTTGTCAATCATGAGTGGAGTTGATTGTACCTATTTTACCTGCAAATCTTCAAGAATTTTCCTGAGCCACACAATTTCTTTTGTTGCTTCAGCTGCTGCCACGTATTCTGCTTCTGTTGTGGAATCTGTAACTGATTGTTTGCGTGATCTCCAAGAGACAGCTCCTGATCCAAAACTCATAGCATATCCTGAAGTAGATACTCCAGTTTCTTTGTCTCCATCGAAGTCTGAATCAGAGTATCCAATCAAGCTGAAGTCGTCCACCTGTGTATACTTGATTCCAAGTTCTTGAGTTCCCTTCAAGTACCTTAGAACTCTTTTTGCAGCAGACCAATGTCCCTCACAAGGCTTTTGCATAAACCTGGAGAGGATTCCAACAGCAAATGAAATGTCTTGGTCTGGTAGTAGTGAGGTAGATGAGACTTCCTACAAGCTGTCTATACTTTGTTGCATCCTCATATTCCTTTCCTTCAATAGATGTGAGCTTTAAGTTTTGTTCCATTGGAGTAGAAAGAGGATTGCACTCTCATGCCAAACCTGTTCAACAAATCTCCAATGTATTTCTTTTGAAAAAGAAATATGGACTTTGGATGTTGGGTTACCTCAATGCCAAGATAGTAATGAACATAGCCCAAATCAGTCATTTCAAAACTTTTCCCCAATTCCTTCTTTATGGATGCAATGTAGCTTTCATTGTTCCCTGTCATAAAAGATCATCTACATATACCACAAGATATACAACTGTTTTGCCAACTTTCTTGACAAATAAAGTTGCATCATCAAGATCAAAATGATTGAAATTGAGTTTCAGAAGATGCTCAGTTAGTT
>APFE031488127.1:0-97407 GCA_000404065.3 Pinus taeda | reverse complement strand
AATATCTTTTACTTTTAAAATACCATGGGCTATTACCATGGGTTGTTTTTAAAACCTCCTGTAAAAAGTAATATTTACGTTTCACGTAAGAGCTTTTGTATCCTTGTTTTTTCTTTAACTTTTAAAATACCATGGGTTGTTTTTAAAACCCCTGTTAAAATGTTCTCCACGTAAAAAGTAAAACGTATTCCTTTTGTTCTTTGTTTTTCTTTGTTTTTCTTTTAACCTTTTAAAATACCATGAGCAATTACCATGGGTTGTTTTTAAAACCGCAGGCTTCTCCACGTAAAAAGTTTTAAATACACTTGAAAAGATTCCCGCTTATCTTTATTATGCACTTTTATCAATAATGTAAAACCCTTATATTAGGCACTTGAGTGGGCCTAATGGTTAAGAGCATGTGTTTCCTCCTAAGAAGTCATAGGTTCAAAACCAGAGGGGGGTAGAGTATGTATGCCTTCGTAGACTTAGCAGTCAAATCGCTGTGCGGAGGTGGGTCCCTCTCCCACAAACAAGCGGGTCTCATACACCAGTTGGTGTCTGGCTTGGCATGACCTTAAAATGGATATTATTATGTATTATTAATTATATATATATCTATAATAATATATATATATATTTTCACTTTTTTTTTTGTTGGGAATATATTATTTCCTTTCCTCTTTTTTTTATATACCATTCTTCTTTATTAATTTTTTTTAAATAATGGCCAAAGACCTAAAAAATGGAGAATCTCCCAACAGCAACAAGGTTGATGATAGGTTGATAGCCAAAGGCCTGGTGATCAGCGAAACGTGGCTCTGATACCAAATGAAGCGAACAAAGTTCCTTCTATAAATTAATTACTCCAAAAACTCGGAATATCAAGTTATCCATTAAGGATATAAATATTATATTAAATATATGAATAAGAATAAGAATGAATGATTTTCAAATGAGAACGAGAGGCTTGCTTATATACCAAGCAAGTGTCTCTTCATGAAGAGTCATGTCCTATTAGACATTGCCTCTTCAAACTTTAATTACTAGCTTAACTAACTATTATTTATGATTATTTCTTTTACATTAATTTATATTATTTATATATTTTATTCGTTACACTTATTAAGCCAATATTAGAGGTACAATCTGGGTGTTGAAATTAGCCTACCCAACAGAGAATTTCCTTAGCATCTATACCTCACAATTTGAGAGAAATCTCCTAGTTGAAACCCTGGAAAATCCTTCTGACAGCTCCTCAACACAAAATTGCTCTGCAACCCCAGCGTCTGCCCAATTTGGACTGCGTCAGCCCCTCTCTGTCTCACGCTAGCCCTACGTCAGCCTTTCTTGGCCTGCGTCAACCCCAAGAGGCCCTGTGTCAAACACGTTGGCCTATCTGGTGCTCTGCGCAGCACTTGGCTGCCTTTGCGTGGCTCTGCGTGAGCCCTTGCTGGCTCTGCATCACTCTCTTTGGCTGCTACGCTGCTCCCCCGGCACAATCTCTACCTTCTCTGTTTCTCTGTACTCAATGCCCCTCAATTTCTCTCCCAATCACTGATTCTATCTCTCTTAGCAAACCCCGCTCTAGAGAATAGAATGACTAATCATCTGGTGTATTCTCCAAGTGACCCTCAAGCCTCCTCTTATGCTTTTCTTGTTGACATCTCAACGGCCGAGATTAAGTCCCTAATCAACGGCTTAGATTAGATTTGGCTTGATCCATGTCTTTTGGACCACACTAACACAGATTCATATTAATACATATTAATATTTTATTTTCCCTAAGTTTAGACTTAGGGACTCCATTAAAAATATTAATTATTTTAATATCTCTTGATCTGCTTAAAATCTACCCAAACCCTTTCTAGGTATTGGAGATCTCATGTGCCCCAACCTCTCCACCAAATTTTGTGGCTAGAGCACATCCGATGCTACCCCAAATCAATAGTAGCAGTCAAATTATTCCCCACAAATCCAAGTGGCATCCACATCAGCTCACTGTGATAACCCATTTGGAGTTAGTAGAGTATGGGAATCCACTAGAGAAATCTAGAATTCAAGAATTGGAAATTCTAGTGCTAATGACCAAGGAAAGGTCTAAAACCCTAGCTGAAAGGAGGGAAAGAGGCTCAACTCCTATTTAGCGATTTGATGTCCCATTACGGAGTAGCTGCCAAGAGAAGTAGCGAGATAGTAGAGCAGGCGCATTCTGTAGGGGACAATAGCAAACCATAGTGTCTCGTAGATCTACAATGAGCTTTATGGAAGAAAAGCATAGCCCTTGAAGGATAGATGGCGATGAAGATCACTTATTATTTCATCGTGATGTATTATTAACTAAGTTGCCAAGAAACACAAGTTCGGTTAGGGGTCCTAGTACTGGTACGTGTATGGGGACGAGTTTGTCACTTTTTGAAACAGGGTGTGTGGGTTCGTTGAGGATATATATATAGATATGAAATTCAAATTATGAATTTTCAATTTTGAAATCATCCAATTTACAACAAGAAAAATAAAACATTGAACATTCACATTGAAATTTGAAATTTAATATCAAGCAAAGAGATATGAATCATGGTAATAGATATATATTATATGTCCAGGACTTGTTAATTTTTAGGTATGTTCTATGCTGGAGCAATTTATTTAAATTTTCACAGTTAGCAATCACATCAGCATTAAGATAAACTGCAGATAGAACATAAATATAAATCGCAGAAGACAAGCCAACGCAAGAGGACACAAGATATGGCGCAAGCCAGGGACAAACCCCACAATGTGTGGGGAAACCCTTTGATCAAATCTTCTTTTATCTTCAAAGTTCAGCAGAGAAAGAGAGAGAGAGAGTACATTTACAACATAAATCAACACTTTGACTTCTCTAGATCTAGCATAGATCATTTCGTATAATGATGAGATCAGTTGAAGACATCCTGCTTCAACTGATTCTCAAGGTGACTCCTTCACCTATCACTGTGCTGCATCTCATCCATTTGCTGCACCTTACTATGTAGCACCATCTTGCTTGTATCATCATAGTCATGCTGCTCATGATCACTGTGCTGCCAATACATCATGTTGTCCATGATCTCATACAACATCATGCTGCCCATTACTAATATTCCCATCATTTTGTTCTTCATCATGTTGCCCTTTATGTCCATGTCATGTTACAGCAACATCATACAACCATCTAATAGCTTTAGATCTCAATAGTATAATGCATGACAACTTCATATATTATGGTAATAGTCTGAGCCCTCAAATACCCATACGAAATGTTGACTGTGGTGTTATGGCCTGCGGCCTAACACACAGTCTTCCTGTAGCAGCATAAACAATATACTTATTCTTCCAATGATACCCCAACAGGTTTGTTCCACTGCTCATTTTAACTCAGCCTTCTAACAAGAAGAAATCACGCTCACATAGTTGTAACGAGGATGCTCAAACAGTCCCTTAACCTTGCTGTATTATGGTTCCTTCTACCGTGGCTAGGGCACATGGTTGTACTGCAGTTTGAACAGCAGATCTGGTCTCCTTCTTACCAGCGTATCATGGCCTCCTTATTATAGCGTATAGGGCTGCTGATCAATCCTTCATTTGTTGCGGATAAGGTCTTTTCATAACAGTGGATAAGGCCTCTTCTTTTCCTGTGGATTCATGCCTCCTTTGCTGCATAAACCACTTGACGATTGTGGCCCTAGGGTACCCTTAAATGTTGTGGTTAGGGCACCCTTAAATGTGGCTAAGTCTCCCCTTTTGGACAGCGTCTTACTTTCCTTTAGAACTGCTTGAGGGAGCCTTCTAGGACTACGTATAATAGGTTGCACAATTGTGTGTTAGGATGGCTCCATTTGACTGTCTCCTTTGCGTGAACATGACTGTGATGTAGATGTATTAGGGCTTCTTCAAAAGTGAATAGATTAGTTTCTTTTGACAGCGTTTAAGCCTCTCCTTACTGCGTTCTGGAGGCTTCCTTGACTGCGTAGATGAGGGCTGCTGATTGACCTGTGGCTAGGGCACTTGGGCTCCAATCAGACTGCGGCTATACCTTCTTTGACTGCAGTTAGGGTATGGCTAGATCAGCCTCAAGAACAGCGTATTCTCCTCTAGATCTCTCTGTCCACAAAACCCAAACAAGTGGAGAGAGATCACGAGAGGTGTGTGTAAAATGTCTTCAAATCCTCTTCTATTTATACCAAAAATGAGGATGATGAATAGACACGTCGGTTGGGCTTCTAGAGCCCTACATAAGGGCTGGTCGGCTTGATAATAATTACATAAACAAAATAAATTCATATCTCCATAAATACTTATCGGAATCGGATGATCTTTGGATCAATCCTACACCTCTCGACGAGAGGGATCCAATAAAAATATCAGCTGCCATAAATAAGCCGACCCACATGGAGTTTGGCCCTAGTTGCCAATTTAACAGTTATGCATCCCTCTTCCCCTGGCTTGTCTAGCATACAAATTTTGCCTTTTCAGACTCTAAGATCTTTTTGTCGATTTGTAATTTCCTCATAACATGTCGGGACGTTGTTTCGGGAAGGCCAAATGATGGTCTTGAGATAATAACTAGGTTTGTGGATGATCAAGTCTCGGGATCCCCCCTTGTTCCCTTTCATTGCGATGGGGTTTAATGGCACACTCTCAAACAAGCCCAGAAGGATCTGTCTCCTAGTCTAGAGAAACATCTGCTCTCTCTCGATTGTGATATTTAAATTAGTATGGTATCAAGTCTCTCTACACTCACCTTGATGGGGAAGTTCCATTACATTTCCCTCTCGAAGGCCTATTCTAACATGGGTTTCCATCCACTCGAAGTTGTTGCTAGGATATTGTTCTACTTTTAGCCTTCTCATGAACAATTGGATTCATTTTCATTTTTTAGATGAAGATGACTTACTCATCATTCTGCATCATGCTTGTGTCATAAGTGAAGGGTTTTTTTGGCTGAAACAATGACAAATAGGGTTTAATCCTCTCACTATAAAACTTGTCACACTATTTTTCGGTTAAGTTGGTAGGGTTACCTTTGGAGCGATGGATGAGAAAAGTTTCCATGAAGGTTGCAAACATTATCGGGAAGTTTAAATTTTTGTAAGGATATGTCCCTCGTCACATTTAATAAGCAAATATTGTGGGTGTTGGTGGAGATGGACATTGAAAAGGGTTTACCAGCTAGAATGGGGATCATTATGGGTGATGTATCTTTTATACAGCATTTGGACTACTAGAAAATACCATTCTGGTGCTCGATCTACCATCAAACGGGCCACCTCAAGGCAACATGCAACTTACTAGGCTTGAAGAGTTCACAAAACCCTAGTCAGGGTGTTAGGGTTTCTCACAAGGACTAGAATTTCATCGATGTTTATCTAAAGACGTTCAGGTTGGAGGCACTGATGCATTAAAGCAACCATTTTTTGGTTGGACTCCATTTGGTCCTATATGAGGGGTTCTGAATTTACCTCGGGATTATGATGGGTCTTATTAGGAATCTCTTGGAAAGAGACCTCTTAATGGGGTTCATCCTTCTATAGATTTTCCTGGTAGGGAGGAATTTATTCCATCTCATCACATTCTAGCAGTGGAAGTCAATGAGTTTTTAGTTGGCATGGGTTCCTCTTCAAGCCCATATGATGGCTCTAGAAATCTCTCTTCCTTGATTGTGGTTTCACCAGCTCTAATGGATGCTATATTAAGTAAGTTCATTCAAACCCTCTCGATAGATGATATTTTATTGGTGGAAAATATTGCAAATTATGTTGCAAAAACCCCTGTTGTTAATATTCTTGTTTATTGTAGTATGCCTCCTCCTTATGCTCTTTGTAATTTCCCCCCTCCTCTTGTCATTACCACCCTCCCATTCTCCAAACCATCTTCCTCTTTATGTTCAAATCCCATCCTTCACTATTCTGGTATCCATGTATCCTGTCTCTTTGCACCTAGCCTCTTAAATAGGAAGATAACATCTGCAATTCCTTTTGTTGATGCTTGGGCTCCTCCCCAGACTCAGCATACTATTGTAACGGAGGGGGTTTTACAAGCGGCTAATTTCCCTCTCGACCCTCCATATTTTTTGTCATTAAACCTTGCTACCATTCCATCATATCCATCCCGATCTTCCAACTTAGCATTACAAGATATCCCTTTACCCTCCTTCAATCATGTCATTGTTTAGACGAAGGCACCTACCAAAAGGGATCTAGCTTGTGAATCTGCCTCTCGGGGTCATATTTTTGTAGTCATTGAATTTAACTGCTTCTAAAAAGGCCCTTAGAGTGTTGCAACCCTCCTCCTATATTTCCTGATGAAAATCATGTCCTTGAACATCAAGGGAGTCGAGGGTCCTCCCAAAATCCGAGCCCTCTGCAAATTAGTGTCTCTTCATCATCCCTTAATCATTTTCTTTCAAGAAATAATGGTCTCTACTGAAAAATCTAGGGAAGTCCTTCACCATATTTTTACAGATTAGTGCATATGTTCGGTTGATGTTGAGGGTTGATCAAGGGGTCTTTTTTTCCTTTGGAACCCAAGGGATGTTGCTCCCAAACCATTCTCTTCCTTTGCTAACATCGTTTTGGAAGGTCATCTTAGGGACCTAGATGAACTTGTAATTCTTGTTAATTGTTATGGCCCCTATCTAGAAAGAGAATCCTTTTGGAATCATCTATTCAATAGCAGTTTGGTCCTTGAACACTCCCTTATCTTTGTTGGTAACCTGAATTTTATTTCTTTTATCAGTGAGGGGGAGAGGGGGGGAATTCTTGTCCTGATCCATTTGTTCAGGTTATTTCTCGAATTATCAGTTAGTCAAACCTTGTTGATATTTGACATGCTCCTCTTCGTCCTTCACGGAAAAATGGAAGATTCAGAATTGAGGGGTGGAAAAAAATTGGATAGATTCCTAATTGATGACACTTTGAATTCAAAATTGGGCAAATATCAATCTTGGATTAGTCAAGAGGTCATTTCAAACCATTTTTAGATTTTTCTACAACTAGATTTTAATGTGGCTCACTCAAAGTTTCCTTTTAAATTCAATAAATCTTGGCTAAAGGAGGAGTCCTTTATCTCCATGGTTCATGATTGCTGAAAGACTTTCTAGGTTGATCCCTCCTTATCGGCTATGGATTCATGACTATCAAAATGAAAAATTTAATAGTCTATGTAAAATATTGGGCTTGGAACCTTATCTGTGAACAATAATATGAATTGGATGCCATTGAATCCAAAATTAGTTATTGTAAAAATGCTTTCCTTTATACAGGGTTTCTGGAAGCTCTTAAAATCAATATAAGCTCCTTAGCCGAGAGGAAAGTGTGCTTGCTCAAAGTAGAGGAGGAACATTGGAGACTTAAGATCAGGGCTATATGGATTAAGGTGGTGATAGCAACACTAAATTCTTCCACAAGTTTCCTTCCTTTAGGAAGAATAAAAATTCTATTTGGGACATCTTGTATGAATAGGGTAAGTCCTTTTGCTCCCAACATGATTTGGAGAAGGTCGCTAGGGATCATTTTTCTAAGCTCTTTAGGGATCATGGTGACTGCCTAATACAAAATCAGCTACATTTTATTCAGCATTTTCCAAGGATATTTTTGGAGGAGGACAAAACTAGAATGGGTCAGCCTATCACACTGAAATAGATAAAGGATGTCTTAAAATCTTTTTCAAAGGACAAAATTCATGGGCCTAATGGCTAGACTTTGGATTTTTATTTGGACTTTTCTGAATTGGTTGGGGGTGACATCTTGTCAATGGTGGAGGAGACGAGAGTGATAGGGAAGGGGTCTAGGGATATCAACTCTACTTTCTTAGCTATGATTCCTAAATCCTCCAAGCCATAGTCCTTCAATGATTATCGGGCATATCTCTCTGTAATCTTATTTACAAGATGATTGAAGGTTTTGACCTCCAAATGGAAAGATGTTCTTTCTACAACTCTCTTTGTAGAACAATTTGGGTTCCTCTCGGGTCGAGTGATTCATGATGCCATTGGCTCAGCCCAAGAGGATATTCACTCTATCAAAATTAGGAAATAATGTGCTCTCATCCTCAAGATGGATCTTGTAGAAGAATATGATAGGGTCAATTGGAGTTTCTTCATTTACTTTTTCTCCATATTGGTTTGGCCCCATTGACAACCAGTTGGATTATGGGTTGTATTATGTTAGCTAATTTTGCAGTGCTCATCAATGGGCCTCCACCTAATTTTTCCTCGGCATCTAGGGGTTTAAGACAAGGATTTCCTTTGTCCCCACTTTTGTTCCTCTTAGTCATTGAAGGATTGAGTAGGATGATTATCTCAACAAAGAGAGATGGGCGCTTAAAAGGAGTTAAGGTGACTAAATCTATCTTCCTCACTCATCTCTTGTTTGTTGATGATGTCCTCATCCTGGGTCATGGTTCTAAATATGAATGGAATGCCTACAACAATATTTTTACTTTCTTTTGTTCAGCTTCTAGAATGTTGATTAGTCAACAACAGTCTACCGTTTTTCATAACAATGTTCTGACCCAGACAATTTCTTATATTGAACTTTTGCTCCCTTATAAGATGGCCACATTGGATCAAGGGTTTTTCTATTTGGGTTACTACCTAAAGCCAAATTACTATTATGTGGAGGATTAGAGCTTGTTACTTAAGCAGGTCGAAAGCATGGTAAACAATTGTTGCTACAGATAGTTATCTATTGGTGGCAGAATGAAATTGATCAAGTTGGTATTGGAAAGTATCCTTGTGTATTGGCTATGCCTCACAACGATTGCCAAATCTACCCTCCACAAGATCTGTCGGTGTATGAGTAAATTTCTCTAGAATTGTAAAAGAAGTTACACATATTGTCACTTGGTTAAGTGGGATATCCTAGCCCAACCCAAAAGTCAGGGCGGTTGGGGGTTCAAGAACCTCTATTAGTTCAGATTTGCATTGGCCATGAAAAGTACCTAGTGGGCTTTAATTGGGAATGGCATATGGAGGAACATTATGTTGGAGAAACATTTACACAAAAATTATGTTTCAGAACGGCTTTGGTCTTTAAACCTCTTAAATACATTGTTGGTTTGAATATCTGGAGGAGCTCGGTGGACACTATTTCTTGGATCTCCAAATGGTTGATATGGAAGGTTGGTAATGGGATGTAGGTCAAGCTGGAGATTGATCCTTTTATTGGGGGGTCTTCTTTCTTTTTTCTTTTTTTTTATCTCTAAAGCTAATTTTTCACAATTCAATGTCCGGGGTGTTTCCATTCTTTTCCATGCTTTTATGCCATCCACACAACATGTTTTTATTGGCAAGCGGAAATTTGCATATGAATTGATCCTTCAATGTCCTCTTGATGATGAATGGGATAAATTTGTCAAGAATCTAATTCTGAATGGACTAATCTTATAAGTGGAGGATGAATCAATCGCTTATGTTTGCAATACCACTTATGGGCAAATTATTGCTAGGCATGCCTACAATGTTATATCAGTTTGTTCTTCCCAACCTAGGATTAGTTGGTGGTATAAGAAGATCTGATGTTGGCCTATTGCTCCAAAACTAAAATGTTTTATTTGACTAGCTTTAGAGAGGAAGATTCACATATGGGAACTTTTGATGTGTAAAGGATTATCTGGGCCTAATATATGTATCCTCTACTTCAATGACTTTCAATCTGTCAATCACTTATTTTTGCTGTGAGATTTTTCTAGCACTCTTTGGGTTGTAGCACTCGTTTATTTAATATATTGGACCTTGTTCATATGTCTCCTTTTGATCATTGTCTACTTTGGTGGGAGCACAATATGGGTATCTTTAAATCTCTCCCCACATTTATCTCTTGGGCATCTCGAAGATCTGGAATAAGCATATCTTTGAAGGTTGACCCATTGAAATCTTAGGTATCCTACCACAAATTATGGGTTTCTTCATTGATTATATCAAGCCTTTGAAGCATTATAGGAGTCGTTCTTTATGTTTTCCTCCTAGTCCTCTTTCTACAATTGTAGGCTTCTTCAATGGTGCATATCATATTGTCATTTGTGGAGGGGCTGCCATCATATTTCTACTTGACAATGTGACTTTTCAGATCTGGCTGATTTTTGGCTCAAGGTCAAACACCAAAGTAGAGGTTACAACTATTTTGGCTCTCTTATATATTGTTGCATCCATGAATATTGTCTCTCTTCATATTTACGGAGACTCAGACCGTGTGATTAACTGGCTTGTGGGGAGAGGACACATGAAGGTTCTTTCCCTCCAACACTAGATGGATCGAATTGAACTTCTTAAGGGTCTATTTCATAGTCTATCCTTTCTGCAGATTTTGAGGGCATGGACCCAACAAGCTAATCATCTGTCCAAGAAAGCTTTACAAGTGGAGGGAGGGCTCATTTTCTTTGAAGAACGAAGGGGCCTTCAATTATTAGGAGGGTATTAGTTCAAATCCCAAGTGACCTTCAACTGGCTCCAATCTTTTGATATGTCATGGTGTTAGTTCCTCTTTTGTTAGTTTAGGAATAGTTTTAATTGACTATGAACTGGCTTCTCTTTTGTCATTAGGAGATTGTAGTTCAATCTCTCCGTATATGTATCCTCTTTCTTGTAATCTTGTCTATGGTTTTCTTAGCTTACAATTGGTTTTATCATGCCCATTTTTGTTTCCTATCAGTCAACGCTATGATGTTTTATTCTATTGATAGTGTTGCCTATGTTTATGATGTAGTTTTGGGCAATATATATTTGTAACTGTACTCCTCTTTCTAAGGAAAATGATTATTTCTCTTCTTTGGAAATATATATATATATATATATATATATATATATATACTATATATTTGTAATTCTAGAATTTATATCTTAAAAAACCATGTTTTTCTAAGGGCTTAACCCATAAAAATTTGACCCTTGATTCTCATTGTTTACATAATGTTTCATATCACAATGATCACCAATTAAATTATACTTTAGAAGTTATCTGAAAAAACCATATATTAACTTAAGCACTTTATAATATTTATAAAAAAACATTACACATTTTTCTTTATTTTAATCTATCTCTCAAATAATAATAATAATAATAAAAGGCTGATCATGATCAAGCCGCAAATGCCAATGCACGGATCAGTGAGCTGGACTAACAGGGGACAGTGGAGATCACGAGTCAAGAACATGGTGCAATTGGGATCTGATAATACCATCATTGCTGGCTACAGGATGAAGGATCAGAATTTCGGTGGCAGTACAGTGGCGGCGGGTGGAGCGGTTAAGCAAAAGTACACACATGGTAAGTTAATAAATGCCCGAACGATGAGAGGTGGTGGATGCGGTTCGCCTGACCGCACAGCAGAGAATATTAAGAATGAAATGATGGTCGAGAGCAGGGGATCGCCGGAGAGCTACCGGCGGCTTTCGAAAACCAGCCCAATTTGGCTCCCCGAAGAAAGGAATTCGTTATATAACCACGGCTGGCTGATTGTTAAGGCATTCTGTGAGTTCCGAATTTGGGTAAGAGCGGAGGTTTCCATTGAGCGGCATCAGAGAATTGTTCCAATCTCTGACAATCGGAGAGCGCGGCGCGGCAGACCCTTGGACAATATGGAGACCAGACGGAAAATGAGACAGGCGGAGGAGCAGCAGAGTGCAAGGGAGGAGAACAGGAGCCAAAAAGGGAAAGTTTTTAAGCAGGAGAAGCCACCTTTCACTGTGTGGGAGGTTGAGGATAACTCGGATGAAGACAAGATTCCGGATGTAGTGTGCGAATGTAGGCGCTACCAAAAGAACTCGGCTGCGGTAGGACAAGAGCAGACGAAGGCAGACCAGTCTGATGGTCGGGATTCGAAGGTCCGTCGCTACGGAATGAGGAAGCGCCGTTCAATGCCTGACGAGGTGGAGGACGACTCGGACGAAGATCTGGTTAAGAAAGCTGCGAGCGCTCGCCTGAACCTCCAAAAGAACTTAGCTGAGGAAGCTAAGCAGCAGGCGAGGGCGAACAATTCTGCTTATCGGGAGGCAGGGACCCGCCGGTTCGGCTTGCGGAAGCGCAGCACTACTCCTGACAGAGAAAGGGATATGTCTGGAAAGCGGGGAAAAGGGCAGAGGGAGCCCGTGAAGGAGGAGGGGGAAACCTCCAGACGCCCGGGTAAAGGCAGAAAACCCAGGGAAACTGTTAATCTCAGAGTCCGAAGGGCTGAGCAGGCCTTCCTCCATAACTCCCATCCGGCCGTGTGTCGAATCATGGATTATTTCGAAGAGGAAGCGCTGCAGAATCAGTCTGAAGACGAAATGGAAGATTTGAAATTTCTCCTTCACGACCCGGGTCATACCAGAGGGCGCATGTCGTTAATCAAGCAGTCGCTGCACATCTATTGGGTGATGAAGGGGCTTCTAGCCAAGGCCATGGAGCATGTGGCCAAGGAGATGGTGGAGCTGGCCCAAGGAGATCAAACTATTCGCAGAGAACTGAGCTACCTGCGTATAGCTATGACAAAGCAGGAGGAGCAGCTGGATGCTATCCAGCAAATGCTGAATCGGGACCATTCTGGACCAGCGGGAGCAGCGAACCAGCAACTTGATGGCGGCATCAACTGAGTTAAGATATGCTTAGAAATTGCAAGTGGTTTTTTTGTTTTGGTTTTGTACATGTGCAAGATAGGAACAATTATGTTGTACATACTAGTAGTTTTAGTAATAGTTTCAGTAAGTTTCAAGACTGCATAGTTTACTTAGCTAAGACTGCCAGGCTATGGACCTACTATTTTTGGGCTGCAATTAAGAACTATAGATGGTGCTATGTCCCGGTTTCCCCACGTGGGCGGGCTTCAACTGTTCTTTGATATGCTGTAATGTTCTGTTGATCAAGTAATAGAATGAGTACCATCCTAGCTTACAATAATAATAATAATAATAATAATAATTTATTTTGCCAACAAAATTTTAGATTGATGGTGAAATGAGTGCACTATTAAGGCATTCCTTGTGATAGGTTACTGATTCAATCCCATAAAATGCTTAATACCTACCAAAAAATAAAAAAATTGTTTCAATTATAAAAATTAAAAATTTCTTCATTTCAATTATAAATATTTATTTATTTATTTTATTTTTAAATTTAAATTATTTAATTTTTATTTTTATTTTTTAAATAAAATAATAATAATTATAAGTTTTAAAATTTATAATAATATAGTTATAATATTTAAATTTTCATACCTTTAAATTTAAATTTATATATAATAAAATATAATTTTAACACGTTCAATATATTCAAACAACACATCATTAAAACCCAAATAATTGAAAGGCGAGGGTGATGCGGCACCAACCTTTTGCTGTCGCTAGGTAGTAATAATGACGTTACATGTAAATACTAGTGTTTACGATTGTTGAATATTATTATTTATGTATAAAGATGGTGCATTATTTATACACGACTCATTGAACGTTGACCCAATTGCAATTGTGAGCCCTCAATATTAGTTTTTCCATAGAAACATTTCAATCATTCTTTTTGGAAGTCTTTATCATTATTTCTTTATAATAATATTATTATTTTTTCAATAATAATGACTAGGATCAATCATCCTTTTTGAAGGTCATTGTCATTAATTCTTTACAATAATATTAATATTTTTTCAATAATAATGACCAGGACTGAAAAATGTAGTAGCATCAAATATTGATAAATTTGGAAATTTAATTATTTTCATTATAAAACATTTAAAAAAATAATGGGAAAAAATTAATTTTGATAAATGTAAATATATTATAGCTATTTTGTCTACAAATTCAAGAGTTTTGAGTTTTTGTTTTGATTTAAAAAAAAAAAGAAAAATGGCATCACACTTATCTCAAATATATCTATTAAAAATAATTTAAAAAACATATTAATAACAATATTTAAAGTAGTGTTAATAGAAGTAATGTCAACATGATCCTCTAAAAAATTTTGATTCAACTTATTTATTTCAATGAACACATCTATAAGTAATTGGATGCAAAATTATACTTGGAATATTGTTACCAAATCATTTTTTTTTTCTCCCCTAACTCCTAGTCTTTTAACAAAGAGAACATGGAGTTTAATAAGACTTTACACGACCCTACCTTTAAATGGCCACCTAATATGATGAATTTGTAACGCTGCTAACTTAGTAATTTGAATTGATTTAATATTTCTCTCAATTCTCAATGTGTTTTTGTAGATTTCCCAAGCCATCAGTAAACTTCGTAAAATTTTCATATATTGCAACTCTAAAGAATGAGACAAAGTATCATTTATTTTTAATGCTTATTTTTGAGCTATGCAGTGGATATTTAATAAATGAGGAGTGTCTCAATGAAGGTTGTTAGATAAACCTTCATGAATACCCCTCATAACATATGTCTCGTTAGAGCAAAATCCAACTAACTTCATCAAAGGTAGATCCATCTCTGCTAAAAGAGTTCTCACACATTATACGTAGATTGTGTTATCTCATCCTTTATTTGAAGAAATCATATGAATTTTGTTTCACATTTACCTCTTCCTTTGCTTGTCAAATTTCTAATATGAATAATCAAATGTTGCTCTGTAGTTCAATTAATACTTTCATCAATTAAAATTGGGTAAAATGGGTTATGGAAAATCTCATATTTTAAAATTTTCCAATATACCTCCTTAGCAACTTGGAGAAACTCTTTCTCAGATGTTATATTTGGGTATGTAGAGTAGTCATATGTTAGAAGCATGTGTGTAGTGCATTTATTCTTATTATAGTTACAAATTGACTTGTACATATCTAAAGTTAAATCATGTATAGCAACAAAATACATGTTATTCAATTATTGATATAGTTTTCTAATTCTTAGTGTCTACCATTAGTTCTATATATTTGGTAATCGGAAGATTACTTCTGTTGGTTTCTCCATCACAAAGACAATTTATGAGCTTTTGATTCTATATGGCCATTTAGACTACTAACTTGAATAGTGGTACTTCCCTCTTTAGCAAATGGAATGTATCTCTTAAATTTCACTCTTTAAGAACATGTTTGTCTTTCGTTGCCATTACAATATTTTATAACAAAAGTCATGGAAATATTATATTCCATTTATATATCAATGTTCTTTTGTGTTTCTTTGACGCTCCTCCAACGCACTCTACACTATTAGATTCACTGTCTTCAATAAAATGAACATCAACTTCATTGCATAAATGACTTGGTTGACAAGAATTTTGTGAGATACGTCCAAACATATCAAAAAAAATATATCTTTCTTACGGTAACCAATAGAAAACACTTTTCATAATTTCACTTATTTAATCAATTCAAAGAAGAAAAAATATAAATACATAAAAAAAAAAATAAATATATATATATATATATATATATATATATATATATATATATATATATATATAAATAAAAATTAAAAAAATAAATAAATAAATAAATTAAAAAAAAAAAAAAATTATTATATTTAATCATAAAATAAATAAAAACAACACATTCATGTTAAAACAAAATGATGCCATATAATTAAATATTTTAAATTTATAGTTATAAAACTCTCTTTTTTTAATGTAATTCCATTGACTAATAATTGGATAATCCACGAAATCAATGCACTCAAGTAAACCTCTCCATTTATACCTTCATCTTTGTATTTAGTTGTTTCACATTTTTTTTTGGAAACCCAGAGGTTATTTACTATGAATGAATTTAAATTAAAGAGAAAAAAAGGGCAACAAATGATAAATAATACACTTTTTTTAGGCATTTATGTAAATATTCAGCATCCTGTTAAGCCTATTGATAGATTTCCTTCTCTCTTCCCTAAAGAAATGGTCGAAGAAAAATCTGATCCAATGACTATCTCCTCACTGTTTAAAGAAGTAGAGCAACTTGAAATCTCAAAACCACATCTGTTCCCTATCTATGAGTCTCTGTAAACTCAATATACCAGGTATCCAACACCTGAACTCAGTGGAAAAGGGAAACTTCCATAAACACATAATTTCCATCCTGAATCACACAAAGAATGGAATATTGACAATCTGAGTGTTGCTCAGATTCGAAAAATGATAGATCTTATGTTTATAGAATACAAGGTCATGTGCCTAAGCGGAAAAAATGAAATAGAAGCTTGTAAATCTATTGTTCAATTCTTTACTGGAACTTTGTTGAGATGGTGGGAAATAGAGCCATCACCAGCAATAGTGACAAAAATGGAAAATGAAATCCTGAAAGATGAAGCGGAAGATATCATTCATAATTTTGATGAAGATCCACAATGCAATATGATTGAGGCACTAACTTCATTCATTTTAGAAAATTGGTGTGGAAGAGAACTCGAAATTGCTAATAAGCATGAGATAATTCTCATGAATATTAAATGTAGTAAAATGTCTCATTATGAAGATTTTCATAGAGACTGGATTCAGAGAATATATGAGGTTAAAGATAGAAAAAATCTCTTGTGGAAACAAATCTACTTAGCAGCATTACCTTCAAAATTTGTAGATTATCTAAGAGAACAAGATGCTTTTCAGTTTCCTTTTGAATCCTTTACTTGGGGAGAAATATACAACATCATAACAAAAGTGCTGGTAAATTTATGCACTAGTATGAAAGTTAATAAATCTCTAGAGAAGATGTCAAGATTACCAGATAGCAAATCCATCTGTAACAAGTATGGTCTTGCTATAGATGACCCCATAGTAAAAAGAAGAAAAACTAAAAAGAAGGCCAAGAAAGAAAAAATACAAGAATACAGAAAATAGCCACAGAGGAAAAGAAAAGGGACCAAGAAAGGATACTATAGATATGTGCCAAAAACACATTACTATGAACCCAAGGATATTCATCTGCAGACACATAAGAAAGATAAGTGGAATAAATTGATTTGTTGGCTTTGTGGCCAACCTAGACATACCTCCAGTCGATGTCCTTTATTAGAAGAATCTAAGAGAAACAGAGGAAAGAAATCCTTTGAAGCTGCAAAGAAGAAAAGGACAGTAAAAATAGAAGGCATGGTGCCAACCCTATGTTATAAATGTGATTTTAAGAATCACCAATCTGAAAATTGTCCAAAAATCTCATTTAGAGAACAAATACAACAACGAAAACTCTGATCAACATCTGAATCCTCTTAAAGTTATTCTTCAAAATGCTCTGATGAAGAATTAAACATGCACATGAATGAATGTGACTGCATTGATTCAAACAACTGTCAGTGTGAATCAAGCATTGAATCAAAAATATCATCTGATGAAGACCATGTTTCTCAGCCAAAGAATGGACGATGCAGAAACAAAGCTACTTTCCCAGATCAGAACATTGGGAGAAGAATAAATGAAGGAAAAGTTACTAGAAACTATTCTAAGCACAATGCACAAAAATCAGGGGAGCGGTAGCAAGACTGCCTCTAAAACTGAACCAAAGGCATTATTCATCGATGCCTCATTTGAAAGAAATACAAGATCTTTCCAAAGAAGCCAACAGAACTCTAAGACCAGAGCCTTTACATTAGGAGAATTCAGCCAAGAGATTCATCATCTCAAAAAAGAGATTGTCTCTCTAAAAGCATAGTATCTGAGTTAGAAAAAGGGAAGAAAATTGAGGATGCATATGATGAATACTACATTAACCCAAATATTGAAATATTTGAAGGAAAAAAGGATGATACTATAGGATTCACTGACATGAGCGTAATGGCTATCCAGTATCAGCAACATCATGTTATGCTAGATATCTGTATAAGTGGTGAAATGTTTTCCCTAAGAACACTTATTGACTCCGGGGCAGATGTCAATATTTTGAATTCAAAAATAGTACCTGCAAAGAACTGGGTAAAATCCTTTAGACAAGTGATTGGGTTAGGAAACAAAGATCTACTATATGAAGTCCCTCAGGCCTCTATTTGCTTTAAAGAGCATTGAATCAAATTAAAATTTGTTGTTGTCGACATTCCTGTTGACTGTATTTTGGGGAATGTATTTTTAGCAACTGTGGAATCACATGGATTAACCAAATTGAAAAATGACAAGGCTGGTTATTTTATATTTGTACCAAGCTCAGATGGAAAATTACAAACAATCAAGTTACCCTTTGTCTCTACTCCCATAGTGTCTACTATGGTACAAGCAATGCAGCAGATCGGAAAGGAAAAAAATAAAATTGAAGAGCTCAAGGAGCTAAAGAACACCATAAATATAGGAGACTATCTTCAGACTCATGTAATTAAACAAAGGATCTCAACTCTGAGACCACAGATAGAAAAAGAATGGTGTGTTGAAGAACCAAATGCGTTTTGGCATAGAAAACAACACCATGTAGAATTTCCCTAAAAAGATAAGTATGAAGGGAAACCCTGCAAGAGCAGAGCAATCCCTATGAACAAAGAATATAGAGATATCTGTCAAAAAGAGATAGAAAGCCCCCTAGAAAGAAGATGGATTAGAGAATCCAGCAGTCCTTGGAATTGCTATGGTTTTTATGTTAATAAACATTCATAACAGTTAAGAGGTATCCCAAGACTGATCATAAACTATAAACCTCTGAACAATGTCCTCTCAGATGATACTTACCCCATTCCTCACAAAGGAAATCTTTTAGTGGGAATAGCAGGGGCTAAAGTATTTTCTAAATTTGATATGGAATCAAGATTTTCGTAGGTGGCAATTAATGAAGATGATAAGTTTAAGACTGCTTTCAGTGTCCCAGCAGGACACTATGAATGGAACGTCATGCCTTTCAGACTAAAGCATGCCCCCTCCAAATTCCAGAAGGTTATGGATAATATTTTCAAGTCATATTTTGATTGGTTACTAATATACATTGATGATATACTTATATTTTCTAAAAACGTCCATGATCACTTTAAACATATCCAGAAATTTGTACAACTTGTCAAAACCAATGGATTGGTTCTTAGCAAGAAAAAGATTGAATTATTTCAGACAAGTATCAAGTTTCTTGGCCATACAATTAAAAATGGGCAGATCACTTTGCAAAAACATGCTCTGGAATTTGTTGATAAATTTCCAGATATTATCACTGACAAAACTCAATTACAAATATTCTTGGGATGTTTAAACTATGTAAGCATCTTTTACAAAGATTGCGCCAAAGATAGATTATTACTCAACAAAAGACTGCAAAAACATCCAGAACCTTGGTCTCAAGCCCACACTGAAGCTGTCAGAAGAATTAAAATGAAGGTAAAAACTCTTCCTATTCTTCATATTGCTGATGAAGATTCTTTCAAAATTGCTGAAAGAGATGCCAGCAATGAAGGGTGGGGAGGAATTTTGAAGCAAAAGAAAGAAGGAAAAGAACAAATAGTTCAGTTTGTCTTAGGGACTTGGAGTCCACCTGAGAAAAACTATTCTACTATAGAAAAATAGGTCAAAGAAGCATAGAACAACATTGATAAATTTGATATCCACCTGATACGCAAAAAGTTTCTCTTAAGAACAAATGCCTCTACACTAAAAGAAGTCCTTAGTAAAGCTATAAAGAAAGCAGGAGAGGCTAAGTTCGCAACGTGGCAGGCTCTATTTGCAAATTTCGACTTTGAATTCGAACACATCAAAGGCGAAAGGAATTGTCTGCATGGCTTCCTAAGTAGAGAATATTTAAATCAGAAAGACACCGCCATGGTGATAGTAATAGAATGGGACCCTTCCCAACATACAGAGACTCTAAGAAGTATTTCTGAAACACAGAACTGGGAAGAATACTGTTCCAAATGGAAACCAACATGGAAGCTAAGAAACACATAAGTGCTCAATGCAAATTTGCAACCTCATTCAGATATTCAACACTTAGTACTTGAAAGGAAAGTCTACCTGAAAGGTAGCAAATGGATATACGACATGGTGTATCAGAGGAGTATGATGGTTGCACATTTGGCTGAAGAATCTCTAAGCCAAAATTTTAGAGATATCACTATGATCTGGACAGAAGGAAGCAACCAGAGGAGAATATTCCACAAATATCTTGCCATAAATCAGACTAGATGGTCGGGATGGTACGACATGCCAGAAATGTGGCCATAGGGTAATCCAAGCATTATCTTCTCGGATACCATTTATAACTTTTCAGACTACAAAAATTTGTGGTGGGACTTCATGAATGTAGATGGAAAAAATGAAACTCACTACACAAGAGTAAAATTTGGGGCCACAGGGACCACACAAAGACAACGGCGAGGTGAATGGCTTCAACAATGGTAGAACGATTTTGGCCTCAACAAGACTGCTACGGATCCTCTTTTCTTCCAGTGTGACTTTCGATATGAATGTGACACTTATGTATTTTTAACTGAATGTTGGCATTCTCCATGTAAAATTGTTGGAGATGTCAATAATTATCAAGACAGTCAAATTCTTGGTTATTTTATGAAAATACACCATGAATCGTTAGTCATGACTAAGATTAAACACCAAATCTTCTTAAGAAAGCCTATGATTGTACGAATAATTTATACAAAGGCTTGGGATTCTTGTAGATATTCTCATATAAGATTTCCAGGGGCCACACCCTTGGGGGACTAATGGTTCTCGTGGGCTTGTCCTTAAAGCTTCCACTGTGTAACAATGATGTCTAGTCACAAGACTTAATGTGACCAGTTTTCTCATGGGCTTTTCTGTTTAAAAGCATCCACTATGTAAAAGTTATTTACAGTACAATGTTTTCCATGGGATTTGTTCAAATCTTCCACAGTGTAACTTAGTACAAAGATTCTTTAGTCACGAGACTCGAAGCACTTCTCCAACTTTTGGTGAGCTTTGAGCCACATCTCTTCGACTGACGAAAGATAGCATTGAACCTATTTTCCTGACTGTTAGATGTTTGTCCCCTCATTTTCCTATATAAGGAATGAGTTAGGCTCATTCTAGGCATTCGGGGTGTGAGTGTGATTTTGGTTATGTTTTTTAGTTTTTGAGTTCGAGGAGGAAGTTCTTGCTTCCATCAATTTAGAGTTGGACCTGAGAAGCTTGTGCATCAGAGTGAGAGCTCTGGTGAGAACCTAAAGTGGCTAGATTCTTAGGTTTTGAATTTTGTATGTTTTCGTAAGAATTCAAGTTCTAAGACAGAGTCTATGAAAGGCCAGGAAGCCTTTAGATAGCTTCTTGCTTGACCAGTCACAACATCTGATAAATGCCTAAACAATTTATCTTTGAAAAGGAGCTTTAGAATTTCTCTATGAATTTGTAAAGAAACCTCTACATAAATATATGAGTATCCATTTTCTAAGCATGATACATTCCGCTTATGTACATTTTTTCATTTTTGCATGTGTTAAAACTATTTGTTGAGGTAGTATCTATGAGACAAGAGGTTTGCTTGAGGTTCACCGGAGGTTCGCCGAGGTCTGAGGAACACTAGTCGTTAAAGGCGGGAAGCCATGTGAAATGCTAGAGTGTGAAAGTCCATGTATTGATCACAGAGAGGATACTCAATGAGAGCAAGCTTCACGTCTGAAGCCCCTACAACAATCAACGAGAGCAAGCTTCACGTCTGAAGCCTCTGCAGCAAATTGGTATCAGAGCTCTGTTAATGCTATTAACAGAGCCTTTTTTTTGTCAAAATCTCTTTTAACTTCAATATACTTTTCACAGTTCATTTCTAGCCCTTTAATTGTTGTATTTGTCCAGTTTATCTGTTCACTGGCTTTCTGTATCCTACCATCAATGCCGAGGGCACTGTCATATTTTATGACCAGCATAATGGCTTTAGCATTGTTCTGTGCTTCTCCTAATACAATGCCTTTGTAAGGAGGGAAGGTGGTAGGAGTTTCAATTTTACTGCCATATTTGGCAGTCCAAGAATTTTTTGTTGAGGATGGTTCAGTTCTACTATTTGTACATCTGTATTTTCTTGCTTCCTCTTCCATTCATAAAAAGACAACTAGACATTGTTCTTTTGCATGTATGTTTTCCATTCATGGGATAATCTGAATTTTTCTGGGTATGGAGTGATAAGGTCAAAACTTTCAACCTCGGGATGAGTGTATAAATCCCAATTAATCATATTTTTCATCCATTGATGATTAATTGTATGCTTCCTAAATCCTTCCATAACTGAAAAGAACTTGTGCATTTCTGGTTTTGACAACTTCTTACAATCAGAAGGCACAAAGTTGTCAAATCTAGAAAGAGGGATTATTTCATCAAGTTGTTCCAGATATCCTAGACCATAGCAAGGCATACTAGTAGGAGGCATTTTTCTAAACATGTCTTTGAGGCGGGGGTCTTCATTTTCCAAAGATGGAAGCTCATGAATCATTAATACATGATCAATATCATGAGGGAAAGGTATTTAAGAAAACTTAGGATTTGGACACGGAGTGACAGAAGTTGTAGGAGGAGATACTCCTGTCCTTGGATGGTGGTTCTGATGTATGACAGAATCAAGAAGGCTACTGAGATTTATCTTTTGGTTGCATCTTGGGTAAATAACTTGCAGGGATGAAAATTTTACAATCCGGGCATATTCAATATATCTATATGAGGTAAATTTACAGATGGTGTAAAAGAACTGGCAGTATCTACTACTTGTGGATCAATATACATGGATGATGCTTTGCAAGCTAAATCGATTCTTTTGCGATCTATTCTAGATCTTCTAGGAAAGGATACTACAATAGATGATGGTCCTTCTTGTATATCAGCAGAAGTAATCTTTTGCAATGTTGGAGGTTGTGGGTTATCAACAACCCAATGTTCTGGGAAACTTAAGTCCTCCCATTTAATAATATGATGTTATATATTTTGATTTTTGGTATCTATTAGAACAACCACACTAGATTTGGATTCTTTGCTGGGAGCATGGAGAACTCTAGGATAGAGGGTATTTGTGTGTCTAAAACAACCACGGATTAAAAAAGTCATAATAATTGCACTGTCGCAGGTCGATGTTTCCAAAAAAGAGAAAATCTCATACAAAAAAATGGTGTGTTCATAACATAAACATGCATCAATGTGTTATGTTATATAAAAGCATCGTTATGGAATTTCTTTTGCAAAGTCGGTGCCTTTCTGAAAACGACAACACAAGGACGTTTAATTCTTTAAGTGCTGGTATTGTTTGAAATTAACGTCTTGGTGCATTGTAATTCTTAAAGCACCAATACTTTCATAGAACCATCGCCTCGGTGCTACAAAATACTATTTCTAGCCCTGGTGCATTATTCAAATTAAAAACATTGGTTGTTTTATATCAATAGTGCACCGTTGCTTTTATACAAATCATATGCATCTGCGCTACGAGTTTAAATAGAAGCACTAGGTCTACAATATTTTTTTGCCTACCGTAATGTCATTCCTGAAAAGAATGCCTCAGGGCGTTAGTTGAAATATACATACTAGGACAATATACATTTTAGGCACCGGTGTTCTTTGCATTCAATTCATCGGTTCTTTTAGTTATGTATGTAGCCTCGGTGATTTTATATATTTAGCAGACCGGTGTTATTTTTCCATGAAGTGCACCACTAGAAAAACATTTGCTAAAACTTCCAATCGCCCAGATTTTGTCAGTTGTGATGAAGTTCCTTACAATCTCTTCTACAAAATATGCTACTACAAACAAATGTTTTAACAAATCTTTTTATACCATTTTTGTCAATTTTATAACACTAAAAACCTTCGTTATAACCTCCACTAGAAGGTACTTTCCTTATAGTGTGAAATCTCAAAAGTTGTGAGAGTTATATCCAAAAAGTCACATATGATGCTTTTTTTAATGACAACAACTCAGAGGAAGTGCTTTCCTACAAATATCTTAGAATCAAGTGCTTTCCTATTTCTGAAATGTTATTAGTTATCGTGAACTAACAACCTAGCATTCCAAAAATGACTCAGCTCATAGTTTATCTTTTTGACAAAAGCCTGGCTTTTTAATCATATTTTGTTGATTTAGAAATCTCGCATGCTTATGAAATTTGTATATACTTCTACCTACATTCATCTATTTTACTACTATATTGAGTAAATGTCCTACAATCACATATTGAAGCCTAAGTCTAGCATTACGAACATCAACAAAAGCAGCATGAAACAAAAAGGTTTTATGTGTAGTTATATAAGTAAAAAGACTAAGCTTTTCTATTTTGAAACGAATAATAAAAACCTTCAACACTTAAGGTGGATTATTTTCTAGGCTTCAGTCAACCATTAAAGTAAACATAAATCTAATAGTTTAAATTACAACAAAAAACTGTAATTTAATGATAATGCATCAAGATTTTTTGCAAAAAATGGTTTGTTTTCTGTGTTGAAGCTCGTGAGAAATCATCACTACCAAATAAATTTCTTTGATCCATGTATTTCTTACTTGAGTTAGAAAGGTTGGTTATTGCTTAACAAATCGTGGCAAATTTCATCCCCCCAAAAAATAAAACTAGTCTGAGGAGAAAATGCAAAAATAACACTTAATTAAAGAAGAATAAACTAGGTCCCCTCGATGGGGGTGATCACGTAGACATACAAGTGCCCCAAGTGAGGTCATCGGGGCTTTCTCCTCCTCCACATGGGTATTAACTCCCCTCATGCATTGTCTCTACATTCATTCCCTCTGTGCGATGATCTCCCTCATGCAATCTGTGGTTAAATTCGGAGCCTAGCAAGCGGTCTGCTTTAGTTTGGCAGTCTGGGCAATGGATTTGGGTTGGATGGAGAGTGAAGGTGTCTGAGTCTAGGTATATTGTGCCTCACTAGGCTTTTGACCTTGGGTGTGGAGTGCAGACGACGATTGCAGTTTTCCGATGTGGGTTGGGATATGTCTCCTAGTCTGCCCCTGGGATCCAGGCACTCGAACAATCGCAATTTGGTATAGTTTCCAGCACTTCATTGGCTATATGCCTCGTTCACACCTGTAGTAGCTTTTGGTTCCACTCTCGTCGGTGAGGGCTCTTTCTGGTCTGCAAAGGTGCGTGGGTATCATTATGGTCTCTGGTAAATTATGTTAATGGCTTGGGTCTCCTCTCTAGTCCAAAGTCAACAATATTCTCATCTTCTGTAATTGGAGTCATGTTCTCTATTTGCGTCAAGCTTCGGGGTTGTATACGGGAGCTGCTCTGCTTCACTCTCTGGTCTGGGTGAACTCTTTCCCGTCTTTCCCCTCTAGTTCTGGTGTCGGTTTGGTGATTCATATTCGTTCGGCCTCTCTGATCCGAAGTCAACAATATTTTCATCTTCTGTAATTGGGGTCATGTTCTCTGTTTGCGTCAAGCTTCGAGGTTGTATATGGGGGTTGCTCTGCTTCACTCTCTAGTCTGGGTGAACTCTTTCCCTTCTTTCCCCTCTAGTTCTGGTGTCAGTTTGGTGGTTCATATTTGTTCAAAGCAATAGTTTCGTGGTATTGGGCAGTGTTGTGTTTTTTGCAGGTTACACAAATGACTCTTTGTGGACTCTCTCTATAGCTAGCCATTAACCTCTGTCACTTTCAGCATGGCCCGCAAATGGGTCGTCCTCGCCGCAATAGGGGCCAACATGCCCAGGATGGGTGTCCTGAGCCAGGTCACAATTCGTCCTATGCCAACTCGATCAGCCGAGAAATAATGTACATTGAGGTTATCTCTCCAACTTGTTTGCGTGGCAACCTTGTGGCCCCCGCTTCCATGGAATCTGTTGTAGAGCAGCAATGGCACATGCAACTTGACATTGACATTCTCATAGACTACAGGTATGAAGATCGTAATGAGATAGTGACCTATCTTACTGATATCCAATATAGTCAAAATGCAATTCTAGAGAATCTGGACAACCTTTGGCATAGTAAGCACCGCACAAATGACCATGTTTGCAGCGTGGAAGCGCAGGTGGAACACATTGACTTCCATATTCATGGTTGTGTTGGTTACCTTTTAGCTCCCCAAGTAATCCCTCACCACCCCCCTCCTTGATTTGATTTTTTCAGTTCAAGTCTGTTTTTATGTTACTCCTAGTATGGTAAGGCCACAACTCCCTCCAGAAATAATGTATGCAAATTGTCTTCCCTAGTATTCTCCACTCCCCAATCTCAAAAATTCTGGTTGGAATGAGAGAGCAGGGACTGTTGAGATCATTTTTGTATGCTATGCTATTTTGAAAATCTAATGAAAGCCATTTTTTTAAAAAAAAAAAAAAAAAAAAAAAAAAAAACTAGGTCAAAAGAGGAAATGCATAAAAATCAGGTAAATTATCTTATAAATACTAAATTTCCAACAATAATTATATGAATTTTAAATATAGACATTACTCCATAAAAATATATCATACCATGGAATAATATGAAACTGCATTGGTGGGGCAATAACGAGCGGAAGTTGTTGGTAATAACCCTAAGGATAACCTACAACAACATATTAAACTTGGTCTCGTCATCAAATCCATTAAAAATCAACTCTGAGTTCAATCACAAATAACATGTGTAGTACTACTACCTTAGAATAATAGAAAGTACAAAATTTTGATAGCACAAACCAGGAGAAGGCTCATTGGCAGTGTCGATGAAACTGTAAACCAAAACACTACCATGCGTGGTAGTTTTAACAAAGGGCTAGCAGAAGATACTCTGTGTAGAATTGTGTAACATATAGATGTGTGAAATGGTAGCATTTCATATTCTAAATGAAAATTATTCACATTCAGGCATATACCGAAAATCATTACTTTTCTCACACAATCTGACATAATAGATCCATATTGTTATAATTCATATCATTGTGAGAATTATTCACATTCCCCATTGCAAAGTGAAATTCATATTCATAGTGAATCTCATAATTTTGTTAAATTTAGTGGAAATATTTGGTATTGTTAAAGAATTTTATTATATATTTATAATCTTTGGCCTTAGTTTATAGAGGTAAATGTCTTATGTGTCCAAATTTGTTTTATACCTTATCTTGGTTCCTTGGGGTTTTGCTTTAAATGATTTCTATGTTAATTCTCTCATTGGCTACTAGTTTCTTTGGTGTTTCTATGATTGTTTAAATAGAGGTGCTCTAGAATTCTCCTTTATTTTCCTCTAGCTATCCTAGTGGAACTTCTTCCTTTATGGCAAGGCTTCCATTATCTACCTCCCTAAGTTTTTCCTTCTTAGTCTACTCAATCCCATTTCCTTCCCTTCATTATGTTTTTTGTTTCTATGGTTTCTTTTGTTTTCTGAAGGAAGAAAATTTAATTCTCCTCGGGTAGCATATTTGGTCTCTTGTTCTTCCCTACTTAAAGTTGTTGTCAAGTTTTAATTAATTCATTTTAGGGATTCCATCGACCCTCTGTGGCTATTTAAATTTATTCTTCAACCATGGCCATAAGGTGTGGCTCAAGTGCGATAAGAGGTAGGTGTAACTCAAGGCCACCCATCCATGTTTCTCAGGCTCAGTTAGCAACATTGCAGTCTGTTGAAATATACTACAGGGACATTCCTCCTTCGGTTAGAAAGGATATTGAATAAGTGGAATTGGGAACAAGTGTTTATGGCACTTAACACCTATTATCGAAAGCCTTAGATTTAGAAGAGCTTCGTTGATGACACTAGTGTCATCTAGCCTCATGGGAATGGACAACTGTCAAAATTCTTACAACATCTTAATAACATCTCAATTAACATTCAATTCACCATGGAAATGGAGGAGAATAATTGTATCCATTTCTTGGATGTTTGAACAATGGAGAAACATGGTGGCAAATTGGACCATAAAGTCTACTAAAAGAAGACCCACATGGAAATATACCTATATGCTAACCCTCCCCACTTCCCCACACAAAGAAGATTGGTGTCATCAAAACGCTAGCCACTAGAACCTTCAGAATGTCTAGGGAATACCATAAGGAAAATGAGAAAAACCACTTGATTAAGTTCTTCAGGAATCTTGTTTATAAAAAAAAAAATATAACGAATTTCCTTCAAAAATCTCTTGATAGATCTAACAAAAACCCTCATAGAAAAAACATATAGGGCTCGGGGAATACTTCCTACCTACCTTACCTCAAAGGAACTATTGATAGGATTGCCAAGGTTCTGAAGAAAAAAGAGACCATAACTTCTTTCATACCTCTCAGCACTATCAAGCAAAAGATGAAATTTGTGAGGGACAACGGAGACAACTTCCAGAACAAGGGTGTTTATAAAATAGAATTCTCTTGTCGCAAGTGTTATAGTGGTGAAATAGGATGCTCCCTACAGGTAAGAATCAAAGAGCATGGTGATGATTTCAAGTTTGAAAGAATTAGGAACTCGACACTTGCAAAACATGCCAAGACTACAAACATCATCTTTTTTTGGAAGGCGCTAAAATCATTGCAAAGGACATTAATTAATATAGACATTGAATCAAAGAAGCTATAGAGATCAATAAACACACGAACAACATTAATAATGATAATGGCTTTGAGATTGATGATAGTTGCTTCCTTTGCTGACTATAAACTATAGATGATGGTCCTCTCCTAACCTTCTTTTGGCTCTTGTCCTCATTCTTTCTTAGCTTTTGTTCCCTCTCTTTGCTTAGGTGATTTGACTTATTTTGCTTTATCATTATTTTCCTTGTCCATCCTTCCCTTTCATCCCTTTGTTCTTTCAACCTATTCCCCTCCTCTCTCCCTTTTTTTCTATTTCCTTCTCCTTTTTTTCCTCCTCGTTTTGCTCCCGCCACCTTACTTCTTGTTACATTGTTCTCCTTGCTTCCTCTTTCTCCTTCCTTCCCCTTACTTCCTTACTTCCTCTTACTCTGCTCTCCTTCCTTCCTCTTTCTCCTTATTTTTTTTCCCTTGCTCCTCCTCTCCTCCTCCTCCCCTTTCCATCATTTATTTCCTCTTTCTCACTTCCCTTCCTCTGACCTCTTCTTCCTCCCTCCTCCTTCCTTCCTATCTTCTACCATTCTTTCTTCTTTCACCAGAACCCTACCTTTTTCCTCATTTGCCTTCTTAAGTGCAACCTAGGTAATATTTGCTAGGTTTTCTTAGCATAGGTTATATATTCATTAATAAATGAATACCTATAATATATATGTATATAATGTATTATGTAATATATATATATATATAATATATATATTATATATATATAATATATAGATATATAGATATATAGAATATATATATATATAAGTGGTAATTAATATGAAATGATCGATGAACAAACACATTATTAGTTGATAAACACATTAATAATATTAATCATACTTATAATATACTGTATTAATTATTTTAAATGAATTATATTAATTATATACAAATATTAATTATATAATTAACTTAATACTCTTAAGTAATAATGTTGTATATTAATAAAATATCCTTAATAATTAAAATATTTTAAGTTTCACACACAAAATAATCTAAATTTTGTCATGCACAAAAGCCCTACGAAAGAATATTTTATAATCAAAGGCACATGCTTTTTGACAAAAGTAACATTGATATCTTCTTAAGGGGTTTTAATAGGGATTTAAACCTCGTAAATTATAAGTACAACATTGAAGACCTCTATCATAATTTTACTACAACTTTTTCTATTTTCATTTATGATTTCTCTATTGAGGCGTCATATAAAAAGAATAATAGAACTACCAATATTTTGTATAATAATAGAATTACACATGGTTTTGCCAATGGATCATATGTGTGTGTGGTTCACAGTCCCCAGAGATCAATGACCGATACATCCATGCAATATTTGTACTAGGAAGATCTACCCAAAATCATCACTTTATGTCGATTCAATCACTGATCTTGACCCCATCAGTGTTGAGATAATTGAATCCTTGATCTCTCAATAGCAGAGGTGCTTTAACAATGGTGGCTCAACCAACTAAGCTAACCCTCAGGGATTATATATATATAATATATATATATTATATATATTATTATATATATTACAAGTGTGCATACATCTTTGACTCTGAATCTACTCATCTTCGAGAGTGATCAAATATCTTGAGGTACAAACTTCTTTTAGAATGAAAATAGATTTGATCTCTTAATACTTGGTAAATCTGAAATTAAAATAAATCTAGACTATTATTATCATCACAAAAATTATATAATAATTTTACTATTTAAAAAAAATAAGTTTGAAAAAATATTCTTCATCACATAAATAAGTTTGAAAAAATATTCATCAATCACATACCGATACACACCTTTTTACTATTTAAAAAAAATAAAAAATGGTTAGGGAATAAAACTATATATTTATATCTACCATGCAAATTTTCACCGCTTTAAACAAGTGGATACTATAATTATGTCAGATATATTGGATTGTGACACTAAAGATTAATAGGTATTTTTACAGTGTAAATTTTACATTAACATCAACGTACTTTTATGTGGGTACCAACGTGTGGAAGTTTCCATGGGCGGAGACAACTCATAAAAAGTAAAGATATAATCAATCAACGTCAGCTATATTGGATCAACGTAATTTTATGTGGTACCAACTTGTCGAAGTTTCCATGGGCGGACAATGAGCATCATAGCTTTTTAAGGGAGTGGGCGCTTTTTCTGATTTAAAACTGTTATATTCTGGCAAATAATATTTTACATTTTGAATTC
Source organism: Pinus taeda (assembly GCA_000404065.3). Lineage (NCBI taxonomy): Eukaryota > Viridiplantae > Streptophyta > Pinopsida > Pinales > Pinaceae > Pinus > Pinus taeda. The sequence goes on along the minus strand of APFE031488127.1, from coordinate 66,892 downwards.
ATAGGGGCCTCACACTTCAATTCCAGCTTGCCCTAAGAATAAAGGTTCCTATGAAGAATTTTTATTTTATATAAATCATTTCGTATTGAGAGGAAAAGTGTTACCTCTTTTTCTTTTTCTTTTTTAATTTAATTTTGATCAGATATGTTGAGTGTGTAATTAGTATATTTTCGATAAAGTTTTATGTTTTATTATGATTTAGTTTAAATCAATCAAAACAACACATTCATGTTAAAACAAAATGATGCTATATAATTAAATATTTTAAATTTATAGTTATAAAACTCTTTTTTTTAATGTAATTCCATTGACTAATAATTGGATAATCTACTAAATCAATGCTATTCAAGTAAATTATTTTACTTTATTGTATTTACATATTTCACACAATCTTTGAGGATTAGGTGTCTAACATTCCTCTCCTTAATCCGAAGGTGTGTTTATAAGTCCAGGCATCATTCTAAATCTTTTAAACTTTTCTCTTCCAAGTGCTTTGGTGAAGATATCTACAATTTTCTCATTTGTGGAACAATGTCGTAGATGAATAGTGTTGGCCTCTACATGATGTTGTCAAATGATACTTTGTGTTGATATGTTTGGTTCGATTATGGAATTTTGGATTCTTGGCCAATTTAATTGCAAAAGTATTGTCAATCAAAAGAGGAGTAGAGTTCACTTGTTTCTTCTACAAATCTTCAAGAATTTTCCTAAGTCACACAATCTCCTTGGTTGCTTCTATAGTTGCCACATATTCTGCCTCTATTATGGAATCTGTTGGAAGTAATTGTTTGTGTGACTTCTAGGAGACGACTCCTTATATAATACTCATAAAATATCTAAAGTAGATACTCCATTTTCCTTATCTCCACCAGAGTCTGAATCGGAATATCCAATCAAGTTGAAGTCACCCACCTGTAAATATTTGAGTTTAAAGTCTTGAGTTTCTTTCAAGTACTTTAGAACTCTTTTTTCAACAAACTAAAGTCTCTCACAATCCTTGTGCATAAACTTGGAAAGGATTCCAACAACAAATGAAATATATAGTATGGTAGTGGTGAGGTAGATAAGAATTCCCACAAGCTATATATACTTAGTTGCATTCTGAAATTCATTTCCTTCTTTAGATGTGAGTTTCAAATTTTGTTCTATTGGAGTGAACAAAGGATTGCATTCAACCATGCCAAACTTTTTCAACAATTCTCCAATTTACTTTTATTGAGAGAGGAATATATATCTTGGATGTTGGCTCACCTCAATGCCCAAATAGTAATGAAGGTACCAATTTCGTAATCTCAAATCCTTTCTTCATTTTTTTCTTAATGGATGCAACATAATTTTCATCGTTCCATGTTATCAATAGATCCTCTACATATACCACAAGATAGAAAACAATTTTGCCAAATTTCTTGAGAAATAAAGTTGCACCATCAAGATTAAATTGTTTGAAATTCAATTTCAAAAGATGCTCAGTCAATATTTCATACTAACCTCATGGTGCTTGTTTTAGGCCATACAAGGATTTGATTATTTTGCATATTTTTGTTCTTGTACCTTCACAACAAAACCTTTTGGTTGAGACATAAGTATATTTTCTTTCAAGTAACCATTTAAGAAAGTAGTCTTTACACCCATATGATGGGCTTTTCATCCATTTCGAGTTGCTAAGGAAAAGAGAGTATGGATGGTGTCCCATTTTGTTGTGAGGGATGATGTAGCCTTTCTTTATTCTTATCAAGTGAGCAATTTGATTTATACTTGTCCTTACAGACCCACTTGCGGCCAATTGCTTTGGTCCCAAATGGAGGCTTCATCATCTTTCATGTTCCTTTCTTTATGAGAGCAACACACTCCTTCTTTGCTTCCTTCCATTCATCCTGAGATGCAGCTTCTGTAGAGGAAGTTGGTTCAAAATTAGTAGACAAATTTAATTCACAATCATAAGAAACATTCATATCATCAACTAAATTAGAATCATATACAACACCTCCATTTTTTCTAGTGGAACTTCTAGTTCTTGTCTTTCCAGCGTTATCAAGATGAACATTTTCAAGTGTTTTGATGAGTCATTTGAGAGGACCTTTCTGAGATGGTTCAATCTACTCTATTGATTTAGATGGGGTTGAATCAATATTTAGCCTTCCAATCCTCTCAACCACATCATTCAAAGGGTCTTCCTGATTTGAAGAAGTGGTTGGAACTTAATGAGGGGGAGAGAGTGCTTTAGAAGGAGATTCCATAGATTGATCTAGGATAGGGATCCCCCCTTCAAGATGTGGAATCTTGTTATCGAATTCACGATAATTTTTTTCATGACTTAATCTATCCAAATGATCAAGTTGTCACTCAATAATATTGTCAGCCTTGGAAGATTCAAGAAAAATCACATCTCTAGACAATATAAACGTATTATTTACCTCATCATAGACACAATATGCTTTGGTGGTATTTGAGTACCCTAAGAAGACGTACTTTTGGCTCCTTGCATCAAACTTGCTTCTTTGTTCCTTGCGAATCAAGGCATAGCAGGTGGAAGCAAAGACCTTGAGATGCCTTATCGAAGAAATGTGGCCATATCACATTTTATAAGGGGTATGGTTTTTTAGAGCATGAGATGGACATCCATTTTTGATATATAATTCACATAGAATTGCATCAACCCAAAACATTAACTTTACATTTTTTTTAAACATCATTTAGTGAACCATATTTAAGATAGTCATGTTCAATCTTTCAATTGCACCATTTTTTTGAGGATTGTATGACACAATTGTTTGATGTTGAATCCCATGTTCAAAAAGATAGTTTTTGAATTTATTAGAAGTATATTATTTTCCATTATTAGTACCAAGAGAGCAAATAGAGCCAATATGTGATTTTGCGTCATTTTCAACCCATGCCTGGAATTTTTAAAAAATTTCAAAAGCTTATGATTTACTTTTCAACAAGTATACCCAACATATTCTAGTGTAATCATCAATAAAATTCATCATATATTTATTTCCATTTGCAGAAGGAATAAGCATAGGTCCATAAAAATCAGAATGAAACAAATGTAATATTTCTTTGTGCTTTGGAAGAAAAACCATGAAATGTTTATTTTCTATGTTTTTCTAGGATACAAGAATCGCATTGCTTCAATTTCCTTGGAATATATGGCAAACCAAAAACACCAATTACTTTCAACAAATGAAGGCTATCATAATTAAGATGTCCAAATATTGCATGCCATAGAAGACTAGATGTAAATATACCTTCATTGTAATGAGAACTATATATAGAGTTATGTGCAGGAGAAAATGTTCCTTGTAGCTTCAATAATATTTCCTCCTCTATTCCAGTCATGACAATTGTGTTTTACGATTCTTTTCTTATCTCAACTTTTCTATCAAACATATGAATGGAGTGTCCTTCTTGATGAATGTGAACAAGGGACAACAAGTTTCTCCACAGCTCTGGAAGGTAAAGTACATCATGCAAAAGAAAGTCACGAAGTCCAGGTAGTTTAATATTAATGGTGCCAAGTCCATATGGCTTGAGAATTGACTAGTTTGTAAAGTATACTGCTCCATCTACATTGTCACTGAAGTCTTCAAAGAAGTCCTCCCATAAGGGTATGTCGTATGATTCACCTGTATCAAGTAGTTGTGCATCTTTCCAAGAAGAAAATGAAGTATGAAACAAATATTTAGTTACTCCAATATTGCAATGGGCAACAATATAAGCAGCAGATTCACGTGCTTTACCTTCCCTTGAATCTAGTATTTTACTTTTTTCTTTTTCATTCTTGCTTGATTATTTCCCAAGGGATTTTTCATGTGGATGCATCATGTCCATCTCTATTATAGAAAATACAATGGAGATTAGATTTTCCTGTTTGAAGATATTTACCCCCATGCCTTAGTTATTCTTCCTTCCACGTCCTCTTCTACCACCTATTCCTCTGGAAGAATATTGTGATTGATTCTTCTCTTTTTATGCAAGGCACACTGCTACTTCAAGGTACTGAGAAGGTTCCTTCTTTTCCCATAAGCTTTCTCCCATCCTACAAACTTCTCCACAAGAGTGTTAAAAGTAATGTCCATGAGTTTCGCACTAGCTTGTAAGGATTCAAGATAGTGAGAATATGGAGGGTAGAGGGCCTTGATAAGGGTTGTGAGAGGGATGTCCACTTTAATTCTAGTGGCTTCTACATCATGCATGATGGCTCTAATTTTTTACACTAGGGCCAAGTGGTCATTTTCCTTCAACTCTGGGTTGAAAAGTTTGATGATCAACTAAACTACTTCTAATTATGTGTGTGTGTCCTATAAATCTGTCAACTTATTTAATGCATCATAAAATTTTTTAATTAGAATAATATGATGACTCACCTCTTCACTTACATAAGAAACAATGAGGGCATAAACCTTGTTATCCTTAGTTTAACATGTGGCAAGCTTTTTATTTGATGTGTCCTTGGAAGGCACATTGTCACCTTCTCCACAGAAACCTTTGAATAAGTCATTGAAGATAAGGGTGTGCCTAATCTTTCTCAATCATTCATGATAGTTTTATTTGCTAGTTAGCATTATGCCAACAATGGAGATGATGGAATGCATATTTACCAATAATTACACTTCATAGAACCTCTACCCTCCTTGAGATCTATGAGTGCAAACCAAATTGTATGCTTCTACTAACCTTAAAAAACAACACTTATGAAAAAAATGCTAGCCTTCAATTCAAAAACTTATTCATCAATGGATCAAAGCATATTTATTTTTCTGGAATGGAAGCTCTAACATAACTTAAAGTTTGAAATACCTTTGAAGTTTTGGGGCCCTAATGGAATCCCTAACATAATTTTTACTTGAATTCGACGACATCTTTAGATACTCTATCTACACCACGACTTGAAAAAAGGAAAGGCAATACCATGACTCAACAATATTTTAATTATACATAAGCATCACACAACTCAATTAGAAAGGAAGCACCATAACTTGACATATTTTAATCATACATAAGACCCACTTGACTCAATTATAAACGTAGTGCCACAACTCCACGTTATGACAGGGTGCAAGGACTTTTTTCAGTAGCCTAGAGGAGAAGGATCTCCTAATGCATATCGAAATGGGGGATCATGGGTAATACAATGCTACAGGAATTAGTATTGTTACCTTTGAGAGGGGGAAAGCCTCTCCTCTTTTCCTCAAAGATGTTATGTTTGTACCTGGGCTAAAGAAGAACCTAATCTTTGTAGAAGTATTGGAGGATCGTGGTTATGATGTTATATTTAGTAAAGTGAAATCCCTTCTGAGACACATAGCTATTGGGAAAGTGAAGCAGATTGGGGTTCGAGTGAAAAACATTTACAAAATTGAGGTGGGAGATTGCACTGCATTGAGTAGCAAGGCTAAAAAAGTGTCGAGTCACATTGTTGGAGAAATATGTCACATGAGATTGGGTCATCTACACCATGGTGCCTTAAAAATCATGTAGTAAATTACCACCGGTCTCCCTAAAGTCTCCCTTGACCAAAATGATGTTTGAAAATGTTCCATATTATACAAATATGTCAAATCACATTCCATGACTGAGAGAGTAGAGCAGATGCAATATTGGACTAATTCCACTCTAATGTTTGTGGATCCTTTTCTACAACCTCCACAACAACACATAAGTACTATGTTATTTTTATTGGTGTTTTCTCAAGAAATTGTCAGATCTTCTTCACGCAGAAGAAGGATGAAGTTTTCTGAAAATTTGTTGAGTTCAAGACATTATTTGAGAAGGAGACTGGGAAGAAGGTGAAGGCTCTCATGAGTGACAATGGAGGTGAATTTGTCTCACATGCCTTCAAGGATTTATGTGCGAAAGAAGGTATTTGAAGAGAACTGACAACACCCAATAACCATAGTAGAATGGGGTAGCTGAGAGGAAGAACAAGAGCATAATGGGAGTAGAAAGAGCCATGTTGAATTATCAAGGGATACCATTAAATCTATGGGCAGAAGCATGCAACACTGCAGTCTACTCGCAAAATCAAAGTCCTCATAGAATACTTAATATAATCACACCAAAGAAAGCCTTTTGGAGGAGACAGCTTGATGTTTCTCATTTTAGAATTTTTGGAGCTTCAATTTATTGCCATGTCTCCAAGGATTTGAGGAAGAAACTTGAGCCTACAGCAAAGTGGGAAGTTTTTTAGGATACATCAAAAATCCACACAATTACCAGGTGTGTTTTACTTCACTAAGGATGACAGTTGTAACAAGAGATGTCAAGTTCAATGACGACAAGGCTATGAGGTTCTCTCTCGAATGAGAGTTGAGTATTCCTTTGAAGTAAGAGCTTATAGATCCAAAGGAGGAGCCTCAAGATGGGCTTTGTGAATTTGTGGAGTTGCCACATTTAGAGGAGTAGATAAGAGGAAGAGTGTAGACACCCACTCAACCAGAATCTTCCATAGAGGGGAGAAAGAGAACCAGAGAAGATGATAGATTGTTTCAAGATGCACGAGAGAACGTGGGATACCCCACAATACAACGTAGGTAGAGGAGGTCACTTGATAAGTACACTAGGTACTTGGCTCCCATGACAGAGCACATTGAGACAAAGCCTTCTTCATTTGAGGAAGAAGGGTCTCAACCAATTTGGGTTAATGCCATGGTGGAAGAATATAAATCCATCATGATGAATAGTGTATGGGTGGTGGTGCCGAGAATAGAAGAGAAATCAATGGTTGGTTCGAGATGGATCTACAAAGTGAAAGATTCATCATACGAGCGCATCAAGAAGTACAAGAACAAATTTGTGGAAAATTTTGCACTAGTTGCAAGGTATTCCTCAATTAGATCCATTCTAGCATTGGTTGCGCATATGGGGTGGAAAATCCACAAGATGGATGTGAAGATTGATTTTCTCAATAGGCTTGTTCAGGAGGAAATTTATATAGAGAAGCCAAAAGGATTTGAGACATATGATTGAGAGTCGCATGTGTGCATACACAAGGGAGCATTGTATGGTCTCAAATAGGAACCCCGAGCATGGTACACTCGGATAGACAATGATATCATTAGATTGGGCTTCACCAAAATTGAAATAGATGTGAACCTATATCACATTATGGTATATGGTAAGTTTCTTATTCTTGTTTTGTATGTTGATTATTTAATATTGACAAGTGATAAGAAGCTTATCCACTCTTTCAAAGAGGTTCTTGCAAGGGAATTTGAGATGAAGGAAATGGGCCTCATGCATTACTTCTTGGGCTTCCATATGGTAGGGTGATGGTGAATTGTTTGTGTCTCAGTGCGAGTACGCTACCAATATACTTCAGAGATTTCACATGGAGAATTGTAAGCTTGTGGGCACACCTCTAGCTACAAACTAGACAAAGGAGTATGCTTATTTAGGTGAGGAAGTTGTTGCTACCATTTACAGACAGCTTGTGGGTTCACCGATGTATATTGTGAACACACGACCCAACATGTGCTATGCAGTAAACCAGCTTAGCCAAGTTATGGTGAGACCTACCAAATTATATTGGAAAGTAGTGAAGCCTATGTTACTATACCTTAGAGGCACTACCCAGTATGGATTATGGTACAAACGTACAAAGGGATTGAAGTTGCAATGCTTCACCAATGAAAATTGGGAAATAAGCCCATCCGCCATGAAAAGTACATCAAGTGTTATATTTAGTGTTGAGTCCATAGCTATTTCCTAGTACAACAGGAAGCATAAGTCTATGACGCTCAACTCAACAGAGGTTGAATACATGGCTGCAAGTCAAGCAACATGTGAAAAAATATAAATGAGGAAAATATTTGTGGGACTATTCAATTAGGAGATGGATCTGAGAGTGATATATTATGATATTCATAGTTGAATTAAGCTCTCTGAGAATCTAGTATTTCATCACAAGTCCAAGCACATTGATATTTGGTATCATCATTTGCGAGATTGTATGCAGAGGAGAATTATGTTGCTACAATACTTTCCAATTGAAGAGCAAGATGTTGATATCTTGACAAAGGCATTGTAAAGAGGTAAATTCGAATTGCATAGGTGTGGGATAGGGATGGTGGAAAATCCGTTTCTTGCTAAGATGGAGCGTTGAAAACAAATGTAGCAAGAAAGGCTCAATTTGACTTTAACCTTAGTAAATCGAATTTCCACATCAGCAGAACAACTTGGAGGCAGTTAACTAGTGTGAAATGGATCTTTTCACTCAATTAGATTGATAAATTCAAGTTAGAGGGCTTAGAGTTCGGTTATGCATGTGTGATTGCTAAATTTTAGTAATCAAGTTCAGTTGTACTTGGTTAATTGGACTCTAACTACTTTTAGAGTTAATTGAAGGTCAGTTGTGCAATGGGACAACAATATAACTCATAGATTTGTTAGTTAACCCATAAATCAACCTAAAATATATAGTACATGCAGAGAATTTGAGTTCTTCAGCTGAAGTGGAGATGACAAGGCAGTGTAACAAGCAATTGTGAACTAGTTTGAATGTACATATGTTGCATGCATTCAAATGATCAGTCCTTGGGAATTACAAATCAATTAGAGGAAAATTCCTAAAAAGTAGGGGCTAATTTCCTCGGGAATTGTGCAAGGAAATAGGAGGCTAGGTGAGCTAATATTCGGCTAAATGTTGGTAAGAGTTGTTCATTGATCGAGAGAACAATTATTCTTTTGCAGGTTGAGCTCAGAGGTGGACCTAGAAATTGTAATAGATTCTCTATTCATTTGAATAACGCAAAGAGGCTTAGGGGTTTTTCCCAGTTGGGTTCCCCTAGAAATCATTGTGTATTTTTGGTTTTTCTTATTGCATGTTGTTCTAAATTGTGAATTTTATTCCACGGGTCAGTATAGTAGAATTGTGTCTCATGATTTTAGAGAATATTTCTTGAGCAACTGCAATTCTATTAAATTTCTATAGACTCTATCGTTATTTGAATAATTAAATGTCTGGTGCGTTTAGTAGATTAAATTCACCAAGGTGTTTATTCAAATAACCACATCGGTTACTAGAGCTCTTTTTGGCTAAAAAATATTTAATTTATGTATAAAATATATTTAATGTCTTCTGTATAAAATGGTGCAAGTTGTATATTGATAAAAATGTTTGAGAATTTGTCAAGTAACAAAAACGTTGATCAACACAATTATAGCGCATCCAAAAAAGCACAGAATGCAAGTTATTTGTAAATTGTTTATAATATTAATATGTTTGTACTATATGTAAGTTTAACTAATATGTATTGGGTAGTGTGTGGCATGCAAAGCCACAAAATGAAGAAGGTCGATAATATTATTTCTAATCTAAGTGCAAAAGAGCGTAAAAGCTTCATAGAAAAATTTCAAAAGGATGAATCAAGTGAATGAAAAAATACAATTCAATATGAGTTTTTGTTTTTTGAATTTTCATTAATAATATTAGATAACATGTTTCACAATCTATTACTTCATATATGTTTAATGTTCTACATGGAGAAGCAACAAAGAAAGATCAATGTCTATAGAAATTAATGTGTAGATTCAACACTTTTCATGAAATTTACTAAATCACAGGACTTGAAGCTACTCTATTGATCCACGCAAGTTATTTCACCATCTAGAACACAAATCATAGACATGCAAAAGGAAACATCACACATGCACAAAGATTTATCTAGGGGAAAGCAACTGCTCAAAACTCTTTTCTATATGTATTTCATTAATTAGAGAATAGAGATGAAATGCATATGCTTGCTCAAGCCTAAGCACACCCTGCAAGTGTATAGTCTATCCCTTTGCCTGACTGACTGACTCTAGCTAACAGTTAGCCAATTTTCAAGCCCTCCAAGCTCTAAATTCCTTGCGTTGTTCCCTTGGGAAATTGTCCCCTATTATTTAGGAATCTACCACTATGGAATTGTGCAATTCACTTAGGTCATTCCTCTGACTACATGCACGACTTGTACACATTGGAATATGCTACAATTGATAGTACAATGCCTTGGAATCTCCATCTCAATTGAGTAACTCAAATTATTTTCATGCATGAGCTAATTTAGGTTGATTGATTAGTTATTTGGATGATCACTGATTGTGGTTGAAGTTTCACTTCCACAACTTGACCTTCCACTAGTTCCTCCCATAGTTAGAACCAGTTTAGCTAACGATAACTCAATTTAACTGAATTAAATTGCTACAACTGAAATTAACTCAACCTAGGCTCCTAAAATTTAGGAACCCACTGCACACAACTAAACCTCATGTCCCTAACTCGAATTAACCGAGCTACACTCCTATTTTTTAGGAATCAACTCACGTAAATTGAACTTCAACTCATTAACTTGAATTGAACGTTCTTAACTTAGTGACAAGATCCATGTCACCTCAATTAACTCCTCCAAGTTGTCTATTGATGTGGAATTTCGAATTTCCTCAATTCGATTAAGGCAAAAGTCAAATTTGAGACTTTCTTGCTGCATTTTCAACAATGTCATTCTAAGAAAAGAAAAATTATAAAAACATGTAAATGATGATGAATTGGCTTATACCTCCTCTGGAGTGATGTTGGATGTTAATTGGGGGGGGGGGCGGGGGCGGGAGGCGCATTTTTTTAAAAAACTATGAGGGATATAGTGGAATGAACATATAGACGTACTTTCCACATACAATAAAAAAATCGGTCCACGGATTCCAAGAACCAAATTATATCTAAATTACAGGAAGTGTTTCCAGAGCAATGGTCAATGAGACCTGTCAAAATTGCAATAACAAAAACATATAACAACAAAAAAGAATCATTCAAAAGGTAATATTCCCAATTAAAATTATTTTCTAGAATTATATGTATATATTACTACAAGCCATTCATTTATTTATATTAATTTTGTTATATTTAGTTTTTATATATAAATATAATAGTTTATTACTTTTTTCAGGAAGATTATGAAAATCCCAAAGTATCAACAAGCTGATATCTGAAACATGCTTGTAGGAATGTCCAAAAAAGTGTACAAGGAGATGGTCAAAGAAATTGACATAATTGCATCAAAGGAGGAGCCATCTCAACAACAACGTGCTTCAAATGTATGTAATCGTGATTAGCTTTGTACATATAAACAAATAATTTAGCATTAAATATTAATTTTCAATTATTTCTTGCAAAAAAAAAAACAAAATGGAACTCATTCAACACATAAAACAGGACGAAAAGGAATAAAATGGTTCATATCAAAGTTTGTGAGTAATTGTCAATATTTCCTTATGACAGCCCAAAGTTTCATTTTTGTATATTTTAAGTTGTTTTGCAGCTACAATCCTTGAATGTCTTCAAATAGGTGCTAACATACAAAGAAGAGCCACTAGAAGAATTGATTGACATTGTGTCAAATGTGGGTTGTGAGTATATGTTGGCATATCAAAAATTAATTGTGGAATTTGTAAGTATCTATGTTGTTTTATTTCTTTGGATTTATAATTAATAGAACAAAGAAATTCTTTATGTTAAATATATGATTTATAATGGGTATAAAACTTGCAAGAAACGAAGTATGGAAGTGCGCCATAGAAGAGTTGTTGCAACAAGGCATAAGACTTGGTTTTGAAACCATGTGTACAGTTCATGAGCCACTTCCTTCTATGGTACATGTTTATTCGATTTACATCGATGTATATTATTTATTTCAATTTTCATTATTCTCACCAATGTGGATACATTCATTACACTTTATTTTTATGCTTGCAGAGGAAACGAGATAAAGAAGATAAAAACAATCAATGCAATAAAAAAAACATTCATCCAAACAACCCTAGTCATGGAAGTGGCTTGAACATTAGCAACAGTTCTGGCTAAGAATGATGATTTATTTGGATATCAATGCAAGTTGTTGTATTTTTGGAAATAACTGTTTGTGAAACTTAGACATTCTATAATGTAATGGACATAGTGTCCCTATGGAAAGACAAGGGGTTACCAACAACAATCCCATTTTGTATGATAAAGAGCCTCCTATTGATATATAATAAAATACATTTTAATTTATTCTATTGTGTTATCCAACGTCTTTGTGAAATGTTACACCATTCACTAAATATATGGATGATTAAATATTATAATGAAGAGATGCGAAATATGATATTATAACAAATTAATGCAAACATCATATACAAATGCACTAATCAAATTTTAATTTATATGAATGTTGTTATAAGATATATGTCGATTTTTCGATGAAAAACAGATTAAAAAAATCATAATAATTTCACTGTCACAGGTCGATGTTTAAAAAAAAAAAAAAAGGAAATCTAATACAAAAAACTGGTGCGTCCATAACATAAACATGCATCAATATGTTATGTTATATAAAAGCATTGTTATGGAATTTTTTTTGCATGGTCGGTGCCTTTCTGAAAATGAAAACACAAGGACATTTAATTCTTTAAGCACTGATATTGTTTGCAATTAACGTCTTGGTGCATTGTAATTCTTAAAGCACCAATGTTTTCATAGAATTGTCACCTCGGTGCTACAAAATATTATTTCTAGCCTAGGTGCATTATTCAAATTAAAAACACTGGCTCTTTTATATCAATAGTGCACCGATGCTTTTATACAAATCATATGCATCTGTGCTACAAGTTTAAATAAAAGCATTGGGTCTACAATATTTTTTTGCCTACCTCGATGTCATTCCTGAAAAGAACGCCTCGGGGCGTTTGTTAAAATATACGCACTGGGACAATATAAATTTTAGGCACCGTTGTTCTTTGCATTCAATGCATTGGTGCTTTTAGTTATGTATGTAGCCTCGGTGCTTTTATATATTTAGCGCATCGGTGTTATTTTTCAATAAAGTGCACTGCTAAAAAAACATTCGCTAAATCCTCCAGTCGCCCATATTTTTTCAGTTGTGATGATTTACCTTACAATCTCTTTTAAAACATATGCTACCACAAACAAATGTTTTAACGCATTTTTTTTACAATTTTTGTCAATTTTATAACACTAAAAACCTTCATTATAACCTCTGCTAGAAGGTATTTTCGTTGTGTGAAAGCTCAAAAGTTGTGATAGTTATATCTAAAAAATCACATATGATACTTTTGTAAATGACAACAACTCAGAGGAAGTGCATTCCTACAAATATCTTGGAATCAAATATCCACCACAAACTCAACTAGAATTATACCATTGAGAAAATGATTGATGGAGGGGGAAAGATTATCAAGGACTTGAGAATATTGTAAATCAGTAGATCTTTAGGAAATAACAAAAACCCTCTCTTCGAAAATTTCGTTACTCCAACTATTTTATATGGATCTGAGGTTTTGGGATGCAGTTTCTCCAAAGATCCATGGAGAAAGGTAGAATAAATTCAAAAGAAATTTATAACATATAATCTCAAAGTTAAAGGAAATACACTCTAGTATTATATCATCCTAATTGAAGGAATCATTTCCCCCTTTGAGGGCATGGCTATGACCAAGTATCTAATGTATAAGAAGAGGTTAAACAACATGCAAGACAATAGGTTTCCTAAAATTATCTTAAGTTCTAGCCAAAACAACCTTTAACTTAAGCGGGGATGGCATAATGATGTCCAATATTGGCTAGATCATTGGGGGATAAAGGAAGGGATCGTTCTATAGAATAAGGATAATACTAAAAATATTATTACCTCGAATTTTAAGGATAAATTGTAGTGCGATAAGGAGTTATAGGGGAAAGGGAAATTAAGATATTTATAAGGAGGTGATCAACACAAATCCTGAAAATAAAAAATATATCTTTGTCTTGATTAGCATATAAAAAAAAAAAAGACAACAACAACAACATTTGCTAAACTAAAAACAAATTCTCATGAGCTCAATAGTGAAATTAGGTATTGGTCAATTCTCAGAACCCTTAGGATGAAAGAGTTTGCCACGTTTATAAGATTAAGAGGGTTGAAGATAAAAAGCACTTTCTCTTAGATTGTCCCTCATCTGTGTAGATTAAATCTAAGTTTTAAAATATTTTCCACATTACTAACCTTCTTGATCTTTTAACTTAACAAAACAATAATAATGTTAAAAACCTTCTCTTAATACTTTTAACATAACAATAAACTTATAAAAAATACATATAATCTCTTATCTTCTTAAATTCTAATATATCATTATTATCGTACAAAAATTATATAATACACACTTGAAAAAATACTCTTAATCATAAATAAATAAAATAAATACAAATACAAATACACACCTTACTATTTAGGAAAATAAGCCTGAGAAAATAAATATATATATATTTATATATTGTGCAAAGTTTCACCCCTTTAAACAATTAGATACTATAATTATGTCAGCTATATTGGATTGTCACTCTACAGAATAATAGGAATTTTACAATGCAAATTTTACATTAATGTGTGAAATTTTCCATTAGTGGTGGAGACAACTCATAAAAAGTGAAGATGTCAACATTGAAGTTGATCAATGACCATTATTGCTTTTCAAAGGAGTGGGCGCTAATATTTTACAATTTGATTTCATAGGGGCCTCACACGAGGTACTTAAACAAAACACTAAGAGAATTGGAATATACACTCAACCTGCATAATTTTTATTTGTACGTTTCAATTCCAATTTATTTAAAAGTAGCGAATTGCACACATTTTTCCGAAGGATTTTTAATTGAGTGGAGAGGTTTATTTTACAGCTTAGTATGATGTGTAAGGGTGTATGTCGGTCATCAAAATTGAAATTGAAATTTTATACTTACATAAAATGTTTGGAAAAAAGGTAACACATATGCAACTCAAGTTGTAGAATGAACAACTTTTAGCTTATCAAGATTTATTGCATGTAGCTAAAAATTTAATATATTGTATTGTTGTAATGTGTGTGTGTGTGTGTGTTCCCCAATAGGGGTTCCTTAATTGTTGGACAAGTGGTGGAGGAAGCAATGACGGAGCCTGTACGGCCTCCATGCGCGCCCCACCCCTCAAGTTTAATAGACGTTATAGCAAGGGCCAGTTTGTGAGGCTGTCACCCACAACGATGGCTATTAAATATCGTCCTTGGAGCTGGTTACGCATTTCTTGGTCGTGGTGGGAGATGGTAGTGATGTGCAGTGCGGTAAGGGTTGTGGAGATCCTGCACACCTCGTCGAGGTCTAGGCATAGGGGGAGACGTCGAGAAGCCAAAAACTAGTGCCTAGTGCGAGGTGTGTTTGATCAAGAGCTCAAAAGTTGCCAAAAAATCAAAGTGTTAGAATCCTGATAAGCTTAGCTTCATATCGAAGAGCTTGTCATTTTGAATTCAACGGTGCGAACGACACTCAAATCCAGCTCGTATGTAAAAGTTAGAGCAAGTCAAAGTTCAGGGTTGACTTGATGACATGGCAAAGGTCCTAGCGAATCATAAGGCGCCAAGTGGCAGGTTGTCATTGGCTCCCACAAGCCACATATAAGGGGAGTTAAGAATCGGCCCCTGGTTCAAGCATGGTTGCAATGCGATTTATCGCATATCGTAATCGCAGAAAGTCTCGCATTACATTACCGTCAGTTCTCCGCCAACGCAAAATGCGATAGGATATCCCGGATGCGATGCGACTTTAGATTCCAGTTTATAACCTCAGCGTGTTCACTGCTATCGCATTGTATGGACTTTGATATTCACCGAGGGAAAGTGTCGATTGCAATAGGATTTTCGGATGCGATATGTTATATGTTGTGTTTCATAATCTCGACAAATCCATGTAGTGCAGAGTGCCTGTTGTTTGGGCATAGGGTTATCCGCCGATTGTGATAAGTGATAAGTCCCGGACACGATATGTTTCAAAGTTGTAGTTTATAACTTGTCAGGTCCGCTAGATTGGCGATCGCAATTTTTGGAGTGTTGACGTCCATCTCTTTGTCGATAGCCGATTACTATATCCGATAGGGCTGCGGAACCGTAGCCTTAACTGCTGGACCACCACTCTGCCCTTAACCGCGAGATAGGCAAGAAAGTTGGCGAGACCGCCGATTTCAGCAGAACTTCCAGTTTTAACTGCGAATAATGAATTTAACTGGCAACAAGCCAGATTTGGGGGAGAAAATTGTGGAAAAACTGACAGAAGTCATAAATAACGCAATTTTCAACTAAATGAGTTGCAAAAAGAGGCTAGATTGTCATTTTTGGGCATTTTGAACTCATTGGAATAGGTTTCAGGATCAAAGGAGCACTTTTGGATATGATTTTTGGAAATTTAAGCCTATGGGTGCCCTGGTCAACCAGAGTGTTGATTCAGTTTATGGAGGAGTTCCAAGATGGAGATGACTTTGCAGGGGTCTTCCAACCTCCATATTTTTTCTGCAACAACCATTACAGCAGTGTTGTAGCTTTATTTCTTCTTTTCTCTATATGTGTATGGAGAAAGAGACTTGTTTAAGTACTTCAAGTGAATTTTTGTACTTGTTTATGCTCTTGGTAGTTGGAGTATGGGATCTTGATTTGAGAGCCCCTAGCTTGTTGATTGTTTGACGACTAATTGTAGGTTTTCATGTGTTTAGAGTGATATTTCTTCGCAAAAGAATGTTTCCTTGAAGGGGAAACTAGCCACTCTTTTTGTCAGCACATTTATGTACTCTTTACAATTGAAGAATTTTGAGCACACTTATGTACTCTTTACCATTGAATAATTTTGAGCATAATGAGAAGGGGTCATGCCTTTAGAGCTGATCAAAGGAGATGTAGCCGAGGTGGGGTGAAATCCTTTATGAATGGCTAGTGTATTACTGTTTGATACATTCTTCCTTTCAGTGTTTTAGTTTCATGTTTTAAGTTTTCTTCATGAAACTAACTTAAGTAAAAACACATAAAATTCATGCTTTTACTTTCTATTTTGGAGTACAAACCTCAAGCACATTTTTATATTATGATGAGGGGAATTAGAACAACATTACTAATCTACCCCAATTTGGATCAAGTTGGTATCAGAGCTATGGTTTGCTTTGTGCAAGGAGGAATTGATTGTTGTTTGTGAATGTGTTTTGAAGCTCAATTGAGGATAAGGTTTTTGAAAGGGGAGCGAGATTGTTACAATATCTACCACCAATTTCTACCTCAAATTGCAATAAAAGCTTCAAGAAAAGCCTATCCCAAGGAGGAGAGCCTACAAGAATGTCAGAGGATGTGAAGGCTTTTAGAAAGGCTTTCTTAGACATGACAAAAATGGTGAAAGTCCTCTATGAAGAGAGGAATACCAAATTGCAAGGTGAAAGCTCTAGACCTCCAAGAGGAGAATGTTCTCCAAGGGAAGAAGGTAACAAGAATGGTGATAAACCACCACCTTCTCCACAATCTTCATGTTTTTCTACAAATATTATGCAAGATGCTAGTGTAGAAAATCCCTCCGAGAAGGTAGATGGACAAGTTTGTACCTTTTGTCCACATGATGTGGAAGATGAGGTTCTATTAGCACCAAAATATGAGGAGCTAAAAGAAGAGAGCTGAATATTCCAAGAGGACAAATCTCGAATCAAAAGGGAAATCAAAAATATCTTTGTGTGTCAATCAAAAGATGAAGAAAATAGTAATAATTTACATGCTTCTTCCTTATGTCAAAGTATTGATTAAATTCATTTGCAACCTTTTAAAAACAGAGTAAAGGCATTGGATCCAAGCTCTTGACCAAGATGGGTTACAAGGGAGGAGGCCTTGGAGTAAACCAACAAGGCATTAAAAATCCAATTGAGACCAAGGAGAGACCTGAATACGAAATATTAGGCTATGTTGCAAAAGAAGAATGGTCTTCTAGTGACATCACATGGGTATCGTGATCCTTTTGTCGTAAGAAAGGACATGAGGAGGCAAGATGTTGGGAGTTTCATCCAGAATTGGTTCTCGCTTGGTTCCTCAAGTGTAAGGAGGACTTGAAGTGAAAGAGTCTCCAAAGGGAGAGGTAAAAGTTGAAGAAGAAGGAAAGCCGATTTCTTCTTGCCATGCAAGTTCCTCACGTAGGTGGTGTAAGCCAAAGGACAACAAACAGAGGTATAACCATTCTATTAATTTGAATTTTGTTCATGATGGAAAACAACATGCAGATTTCAATAACATGTTGAGGAAAATGTTTCCATGCACTTTTTTCCTTTCATCTAACCATTGTGTAGATAAGTGCGATAAAAGGAAAGTAGTCATCAAGAAGATGTTTATGTCTACTGGAATTGAGACCCAAAAGAGAAAATATCATCCAAGGTTAAAGGCAAATGAGACGAGAGGAGCTCAAAAGAACTTTTGTACTCACTGCAATATCAGTGAACATTGGGTCGAGAAGTGTTGGAAATTGTTTCCACAACTTCATCTCAGTAAGGGTAAGCAAATCATGCAAGCACCAGAAGAGGAAGCGACAACAGAAAAAGTGGTGCAAGACGAGACCATCCCTGAAGCAACTTCAGAAGAAGAGAAATTTCAAACAGAGGGTTCATTCACCTGGGTGGGTAAAAAATGGGCATACTATTTGTTTAAATGAAGTTTGTAAATTTCTGTTTTGCACTAGTTGCATATCCCCATAGTTGGGTAATTTGAAAAAGCGTTGTTCATAAATAAATCACTTATATGCAACAATGTTTTCTTTAAGCAATTACAATGTTATATTGGCTTGTTGATAGTCAATTTAAATGGAAAATTTGGGAGTCAAGTTTATTTCATTTTGTAAAAAAAAATTGCATTTTAAAACTATTGTATCAGTAGTTGTAGCACATTTAGTATGTTCCAAATGTGTGTAGCACTCAAGTTACACAAGTATTCACTCTATGAAGCTTGTTTGGATTCATTTGGAAAAGTATTTTAGGCTCTTATCCTTGATAATGATTTTGCAGATAAGCAATTCCAAGGTGCTCATCTTCTTGAAATTCTTCTTGGGAAGGATTTTGTTGTGGATGGCCATAGTGACATGGACAGGTGTCCGTTCATCAACTATGCCTCCGAAGAACAAAGGTGAAGGAGAAGGAAAGATTTCCAATAGGACACTTGCTATGTAGACAAAGTACAGAGAAGTTACATATTATTTAAACTTTTGGAGAGCAAAATATTTTCAGTGGGGAAGAGTGATCAAGAGCTCAAAATTTGCCAAAAAATCAAAGTGTTAGAATCATGATAAGCTTAGTTTGAGATCGAAGAGCTTGTCATTCTGAATTCAACGAGTGTGAACGACACTCAAATCCGAGCTCGTATGCAAAATTTAGAGAAAGTCAAAGTTCAGGGTTAACTAGATGGCATGATAAAGGTCCTAGCGAATCAGGAGGTGCCAAGTGGTAGGTTGCCATTGGCCCCCGCAAATCGCATATCGGAGGAGTTAATAATCGGCCCCCGATTCAATCACAGTTGTGGTGTGACTTATCACATATCGCAATCGCAGAAAGTACCACATTACATTACCATCAGTTCTCCGTCGACGCGAAATGCGATAAGGTATCCCGGATGCGATGCGACTTTAGATTCCGGTTTATAACCCCGGCGGGCCTTCTGCTATCGTAGTGTGTGGATTTTGATATCCACCAAGGGAAAGTGTTGATTGTGATAGGACTGCCAGATGTGATATGTTATATGTTGTGTTTCATAATCCTAGCAGATCTGTGTATCACAGAGTGCCTGTTGTTTGGGCTTGGGGTTATTCGTTGATTGTAATAAGCGATAAGTCACAGACGTGATATGTTTCGGAGTTGTATAATAAGCGATAAGTCACAGACGTGATATGTTTCAGAGTTGTAGTTTATAACTCGTCAGGTCCGCTAGATCGGCGATTGCAGTTTTTGAAGGACTGTTGACGTTCTTCTCTCCACCGATAACCGATTGCGATATCCGATAGGGCTGCGAAACCATAGCCTTAACCGTTGGACCACCACTCTACATGTGACCACTCAGCCCTTAACCGCAAGATAGGCAGGAAATATGGTGAGACTGCCAATTTCGGTGGAATTGCCAGTTTTAACTGCATATAATGAATTTAATTGGAAGTAAACCATATTTGGAGGAGAAAATTGTAGAAACACTGACAAAAGTCATAACTAAGGCAATTTTTGACCAAATGAGCTGCAAAAAGAGGGTAGATTGCATTTTTAGGCATTTTGAACTCATTATAACAGGTTTCAGGATCAAACAAGCACTTCTGGATAGAATTTTTGCAAAGTGAAGCCTATGGGTTCCATGGTCAACCAAAGTGTTGATTCAGTTTATGGAGGAGTTTGAAGATGGAGATGACCTTGCAGGGGTCTTCCAACCTCCATATGTTTTCTGCAGCAACCATTACAACATTGTTGTAGCTTTATTTCTTCTTTTCTCTCTAAATACAACTTTTAGAGAGATGATGGATGCATTATGATTCGGAGGGAACACAAGGGAACTTGAGGTTCTATTTATCCGCGTCTCATTGAATGTTGACCCCTCTTGTAATATTGGTCTTCAATATTAAATTTCCCATATATGAAATTGTGAGCCGTCAATATTAAATTTCCCATATAAACATTTCAATCATTTTTTTTCTCAAGCCTTTATCATTATTTCTTCTTAATAATATTATTAATTTTTCTTCATAATAATAATAACTTAAAAAATATAGCAACATCAAATATACATAAAGTTATGAATTTCTTATCTAAAAATTCAATCAATTTGGTAATAAAACATTTTTTTTTTAAATATATAATTGTCTAATGTTTTTAACAAATTTTCAAATATCAATAAACTTAAATATACTATATCTAGGTTGTATACAAATTCAAGACTTCCTTTTTATGTTTTGATTAAGAAAGTAGAAAAATGTGCTTTGCAACTCTACGAAATATGCTTCCTAAACCAATTTAAGAAACATGTTAAGAGTAATATCTAAAGTAGTGTTAATAGAGGTAATGTCAATATGGTCCTCTTAAAATATTTGATCAACGTATTTATCTCAATAAGCACATTGGTAAGTAATTGGATGCAAAACTATACTTGAAATATTATTTGGGTTAGTGGTACCCAAAATAGTAGGGTACCTATTTGGTATGTTAATACTTTGGTTTTGAAATCCTTACTTTCCCGCATATTCTAGTCTTAGTTTTTTTCGCCCCATTTGGCGTGGTTAGTGGGTGTTTTTGTTGAAAAATGTCCAACAAGAAATGCTAAATTTAGAAAGTGCTAAAAATAGATTTGCTAAAAATAGCATGTCTAAAAGTAGCAGTTTGGCCAATGAGCATTTTGGCCACCTTGGGTGAGAGGTGAAATTGCTAAAAATAGAAACTTCTAAAAATAGCATTTCTGGGTTCCCTCTTATTTTTAGCAATCCCTGGTCTAACTATAGGAAGTAAAAAAGAATTTGGTCTTAACAGTAGTTTAAATTAATTAATCTCCATGAGTTAATTAGTTATGGAAAATTAAACTTGAAGTCTTTGTGACATCATGCAATTATTTTCTCTCTTGATTTAGGAATTTATCCCTTGATTAAAGGAGATAATGTTCAGTTGTATATTGAGAGGATCAATTGATTTAGTTTAAATTAGTCAAGTCCAGTTAGATTAATTTAACAAGTTGTTAAATTAATGAGATATAGTTTGTTGATGCTTGCATGCATGTGACAACTATTATTTTCAGATAACCGAGTATTCTCTGATGAATAACTAATGCATGGCAGTTCAGACAAAGACCCAATTGAGATCAAATGAGGGACAGTGTACTATCAGATGCTAGGATATTTCTAGTAAGTATTCCTTGCATGAGGAAGGAATCTATTTTCTTCTATGACTACGTAGTTGGACCTGAGGTGACAGCAAGTATGATTAGGCCAATTTACAACCTATATATTGAGGTCTAGTTAGTCCATGATTTCATCATCAGAGTACAGAGAGAGCAGGATGGCTTTTGAGCTGATTCTTTTTGTATGTTGTTGAGGATTTCCACTTGATTGATAATACAGTGTTGGTGTTTTATGTTGGTGCTTTCCCCAGTGATATATTCTGTGTTATGTGTGATTGATTCCTTCTTATCAATTATATGTGTTCATACTTGATGTTGCTCATGGTTGATTAGCTTCCGCTAGTTTATGGTAGATGTAGATCTAGTATTATGCTTTAGTACATTGCATATGTCAGTTGGATCTGCAGGTGAAATTTCTACATGATATCAGTGAGCTAGCTGATTTGTAGATAAAATTCTACATGGTATCAGAGCACAGGTGATCAAGGAATAACGGTATACAAGAAGGAATTCGAATTTTATTATTCAGGATATAGATCTCAAGTTCTTATCGCATCTATTTCACCGATGGCGTTCTATGTTTTGAGGCTTGAGTATGCCCTTGATGGCAGCTCAAACTATATAGCTTGGAAGGATTGCATGTAGGCAGTATTGGAAGATAACGGCCTTAAGGACTTCATTGATCAAGAAGTCCCTAAGCCTATTGATGCTACTCAACTGGTGGAATGGAAGAAGTGTGTGGCTAGAGCTAGGAGAATTCTCTTGGAGGGAGTGCGAGATCACATTGTCTCGAGCTTCCATGGGAAGGAGACTCTGTTTGCAATGTGGAAAACATTGAAAGATTTATATTAGAATAGCAGTGATCAGAGGAAGCTGGCACTGAAGGACAAACTTCGAAAGATCAAGTGTGAAAAGGATGAGACGATCTCTATGTATCTTACCAAGCTCATCACATGCAGGGATGATCTTGCAAGTGTAGGGGTAGCGATAGCTAATGATGATATGGTGAGTCTAGCACTCCTTGGCCTTCCTAAGAGTTGGCATAGCTACTAGGACTCGATTAATGGAAGGGAGAAAATGCCAGATTGGGAACGACTATGGTCGGATTTGATGCAGGAGGAGATCAGACGGAGCACCAAAGACGGTTCTTCATCCATGGAGGATGAGGAGAACTGTGCCATAGTGAGTAAGGCAAAGAAGGGGAAGGAGAAGGTTTCTCTTTCTGAATCCAGTTCTTCCAATGGTGGGAAGAAGGTTGACAAATTGAAAGTGCGATGCTTTCATTGTCATGAGGTGGGCAATTATGCTGGAAATTGTCCACAGAGGAAATCCAAGAAGGGATCTGAGGAAGGATTTGAAGGTGAGGCACTTGCTTCACAGTTTGAGTTGGATTTCATGCTCTTCGCATGCATGGTTTCATCCATGGTGAGAAGTGGTTGGTTTCTTGACAGTGGAGCTTCTTTCCACATGATTGGCGACAAGAGTTTGTTCAGTGCTTTGGAGGAGAAAGATCTCTAGATACTCATAGTGATGGGTAATGATGAGAAATACAGTTTCTTAGGTGTAGGCACGGTTATTTTTCAGAGGGAGCATGGGGCTCGCCTTACCTTAACCGATGTCAAGTATGTATGAGGACTGAAAAGAAACTTGGTGTCAATCACGATGCTAGAAGACATAAGCTATGATGTAGTCTTCATTAAGGGAAAGGTTTTCCTTAGACACATCATCACTAGACAGGTGAAGCAGATTGGTTCACGGGTCAAGAACCTATATGCTCTTGAGGTTCAAGATGCATGTAAAGCCTTGAGCAGGAAGGCAACTAATGAAGACTTGGTGGTTGAGAGGGAGGGTATATTACCTCTCAACATGCAACGCCAGAAGAAGTCTCAGACGATTGTGGAGGAGCCATGATTGGTGCAGCATCTTAAGGAGGTTGTGAAGCAACCACAATAGGGGAAGCTGAGAGGAGATCAAGTAGAGACATCTACTCATGCAGAGACCTCCAGTAGGGGGGAACTTCGAGCCAGGTGGGCAAAGGGATCACATGCAGCCATACCTCTAGGTAGGAGGTGGAGCGGTATAGAGTGATCGTCCCAGGGATGAGGGGCAGGATCCTTGAGGTACCCAACCTCTTGGATGAGACCTTGCTACGAGAGCCCCGATGTGGAGTAGCATGAACTGACTGATTGGGTAGAGACAGATGCAGATGGAGCGGCAGAGAGAGCTATAGTGTAGGGAATCCTAGGACAGCATAAAGCATGCAGGCTGCAACAATGCGAGAGGCACAAGTGTGTTGCACAGTGCATGATAGCACAGAGAAGGGTGCAACAGTGCGAGATGCATGGAGATGTTGCAGTAGCGTAGAGGTCAGAGAGGGAGCACTTGTCAGTAGCAGGTAGAGCTTCAACATCAGAGTATGTTTCTAGCCCAACATAGTGGTCAGTTGGGAGTTTTCTTTGTTCCGAGTGTTGTTGGAGCAACCGCACTTGGTAGATGTGTTGCATGCATAACATTCCAGAGTTACAGGATCGGATTCGAGAGGAAGCCTTTCTTGTTGAGAGGGAGTGTTGAAAAATGTGCAACAAGAAATGCTAAAATTAGAAAGTGCTAAAAATAGATTTGCTAAAAATAGCATGTCTAAAAGTAGCAGTTTGGCCAATGAGCATTTTGGCCACCTTTGGTGAGAGGTGAAACTGCTAAAAATCGAAACTTCTAAAAATAGCATTTCTGGGTCCCTTCCTATTTTTAGCAGTCCCTGGTCTAACTATAGGAAGTAAAACGAATTTGTTCTTAACAGCAGTTTAAAATATTAATTAATTAATCTCCATGAGTTAATTAGTTATGGAAAATTAAACTTGAAGTCTTTGTGAGATAATGCAATTATTTTCTCTCTTGATTTAGGAATGTATCCCTTGATTAAAGGAGATAAGGTTCAGTTCTATATTGAGAGGATCAGTTGACTTAGTTTAACTTAGTCAAGTCCAGTTAGATTAATTTAACAAGTTGTTAAATTGAGATATAGTTTGTTGATGCTTGCATGCATGTGACAACTATTACTTTCAGATAACTGAGTATTCTCTCATGAATAATTGATTCATGGCGGTTCAGACAAAGACCCAGTTGAGATCAGATGAGGGACAATGTACTATCAGATGCTAGGATATTTCTAGTAAGTATTCCTTGCATGAGGAAGGAATCTATTTTCTTCTATGACTACGTAGTTGGACCTGAGGTGACAGCAGGTATGATTAGGCCAATTTACACCCTATATATTGAGGCCTAGGTAGTCCATGATTTTCATCATCAGAGTACAAAGAGAGCAGGATAGCTTTTGAGCTGATTCTTTTTGTATGTTGTTGAGGATTTCCACTTGATTGATAATACAGTGTTGGGGTTTTATGCTGGTGCTTTCCCAGTGATATATTTTGTGTTATGTCTGATTGATTCCTTCTTATCAGTTATATGTGTTCATGCTTGATGTTGCTCATGGTTGATTAGCTTCCACTAAGTTTATGGTAGATGTAGATTTAGTATTATGATTAAGTACATTGCATATATTAGTTGAATCTGCAGGTGAAATTTCTAAATGATATCAGTGAGCTAGCTGATTTGTAGAGAAAATTCTACAGTTTTCTCCTCTCGGGTTGACCTGGGTAGTGGTGAATCAGTAGTTGTTTTATTTCCCGCCTTGACTATATTTGTGGTGGCTTACATTCTCCCTAGTAAGCATTGTATGCTTTGGGGGTTGTGGCAATCTATGGCTTCTAGTGGGAATAAGGTGCACCCTCGTTCGCTTAGCAGGTTTATTGGGGCATTAGTGGTGTGGTCTTTATAGAACAAGAATGTCTAATAAGGGAGAGGAACATGCATCCTCAGCAAGCATGGGCGCATGGAGGGATAAAGGCACACAGCCTTTAGGGGAGGCAACAGTAGCAAGAATAGGGACATGGAGAAATCGTTGAATCGTCGCTCTCTCATAACTTTTCGTCTATGGGAAATTCCTCCTCAATGGATGACAATGTGAGTATTCTTAGGCAATTGAGCAGCTCTTTGGACTAGCTCAATCTATCCCATCAAGATGATCACGATGGCATTATCGACTTCATGAATCACATTCACTGAAATCTGTGGGATATGCATGATAGATTGTTCAGTTAATGGAGAGGTAAACGATGCATCCAAGAGCATCTTGATGGTCAGGAAACTAGGATGGCATACATGCAGGGGCATGTTCACTTTAAATTCAAGCCCTCGTCATCCCCTAGATCGGGTCCAGGTCACCATGTCCTAATAAATTATGATGATATATGATTATTGTTGGTTGTCTTTTACTTTTGCGAGTGTTTTGGCACTTTTTGCTAATTAGTTTATGTGAATCATTATCACTTTGGAAATTTACTATGTATATGGGTATGCACCTGTTGGCAAACAAATCTAGAAAGAGTGAGGCCAACAAATTTTTGAGACGTGTCATGAGAAGATGTAATCTTTTGCATTAATGGAAAATTTGAATTCAGAAAAAAAATAATGTTGTTTTTCTATCAAAATATATAAAATAAAATGACTAAATATTTCTTTATTTACAAAGTATATATAGAACTCAACATCCCTTAATATTAAGTAAAAAATACATTGGAAAAGTAAATAAACAAACAAAACACTAAAATTTGCACATAATACATACAAATACAAAATTATATTGTTTCATAATTTATATGATTGATTAAAACATGTCTGAGAAAAAGCCAATGATTCCAACAGGTTGGAAATTTGACCATCACCCATGTCTGTCTCGCCAAATTCTGTCATAACTTCAATTTTCTCATTGCCTTTGTTAATATTTTATAGAATAAAAACTTCGTGTAGAAACTCACAAAATGGTTAATATAAATGAGCATGACTCCTTCAACATGTTGAAGTGCACATTTGCACCAGTTACTGTATTCTGGCTTATCTGTTTTCTTATTTCTGAAATGTTATTAGTTATTTTCATCATCTTGAACTAACATCCTAGCATTCCAAAAATGAGCTCGTAGTTTATCCTTTTTACAAAATAATAATGCTATCTTCCTTTTTATGTTCAGGAAAAACAAAAACCTGGCGTTTATATCATATTTTGTTGATTTAGAAACCTGGCATGCTTATGAGATTTGTATATACTTATACCTACATTCATCTCTTTTACTACTCTATTGAGTAAAATGTCCTACAACCACATATTGAAGCCCAAGTCTAGCATTACGAACATCAACAAAAGCAGCATAAAACAAAAAGATTTGATGTGTAGTTATATAGGTAAAAAGACTAAGATTTTCTATTTTGAAACTATTAATTAAAACATTCAACACTTAAGGTGGTTTATTTGCTGGGCTTCAATCAACCATTAAAGTAAATAGAAGTCTAATAATTTAAATTAACAAAAAAATGTAATTTGATGATGATGCGTCAATTTTTTTTTTGCAAAAAATAGTTTGTTTTCTCTATTAAAGCTCGTGAGAAACCATCATTACCAAATAAATTTCTTTGATCCATGTCTTTCTTACTTGAGTAAGAAAGGTTAGTTATTCCTTAATAAAGTATGGCAAATTTCCTCCCCAAAAAAAAACAAATTAGTCTGGGGAGAAAATGCAAAAACAACACTTAGTTAAAGAAGAATAAACTAGGTTAAAAGAGGAAATGCATAAACAAAATGTAATCTATCTATATAAATAATAAATTTCCAACAATAGCTATATGAAGTTTAATATGAAGATTACTCCATAAAAATATATCATACCATGGAATAATATGAAAGTACGTCGGTGGGGCAATAATGAGCAGGACTTGCTGGTAATAACCCCGAGGATAACTTACAACAACATATTAAACTTGGTCTCCTCATCAAATCCATTAAAAATCAACTATGAGTTCAATCACAAATAACATGTGTAGTACTACCTTAGAATAATAGATAGCTCAAAATCTTGATAGCACAGACTAGGAGAAGGCTCGATGGCAGTGTTGATGAAACTGTAGGCCAAAACGCTACAATGCGTGGTAGTTTGAACAAAGGGCTAGTAGAGGATACTCTATGCAGAACTGTGCTTGGGATAAAACTCATTAACAACTCTTGCAACATATAGACTTAATTAAAATATTTTAAGTTTCACACACAAAATACTCTAAATTTTGTTATGAACAAAAGCCTTGTGAAAGAAAATTTGATAACCAAAGGCACATGCTTATTGACAAAAGTAACATTGATATTTTCGTAAAGGCTTTAAATAGGGATTAAACCTCGTAACTTATAAGTACAACATTGAAGGCCTCTATCATAATTTTACTACAACTCTTTATATTTCCATTAATGATTCTCTATTGAGGTGTCATATAAAAGAATAATAGAACTACTAATCTTTGGTATGATAATGAATGTAAAATGGTTAGAAAAGTCATTAGGGATGCTTGTAATGAATCTTTAAAACTCGATATGATAAATACATACAAAACCCTTATTAAAAGGAATGAAAGGTACTATATAAATAGAAAGCAGGAGTAGATATTTATCTTTCTAAATTGGATCCTAGGAAGTTTTGGATGAAAATTCTAATTCATAAACTAAATATAATAATATGATTCCCTTGAAGGAAAGGGATTCCTACTTTTAAAATATTTATGAATCCCCTAATACCATGGACACCATTTCAAACATTCATATAGACCGAGAAATGTTTCCTTTGGAAGATACAAATTTTGGGGTTAAGTGGCTCATAATTGGGAAAGCTAAGGATGTTGAAGGCTACCAAGCTGAAAATTTTAAAATAAGAGGGCATATCCTCATCCCTCACATTCACAAGCTCTTCAATTTGGAAGTGAAGCAAGGCTTCTCTAAAGCATGGACGAAAACCTTCATTGAACCTATTTTTAAAGGTGGGTCTAAAAAAAATTCTTCTAATTATAAGACCATTATGATTAGCCCTATTTTAGCTAAGTTGCACAAAATGATTTTGGAAAGGAAGATTAACCTATAGCTAGAATGCCATGAAAAAAGATCTAAAGGCCAAGTTGGGTTTAAGAGAGATCATTCAATTATGGACCATTTCATTACTCTTGGGATCATTGTGGAAGAGTGTTGAAACAATGAAATCGATCTCTTGTGTTGTTTTGTTGACTTTAGAAAATCTTTTGACATCATTCCCAAGACAACCCTTTGGAAGAGGTTGGAAGAGATAAAGGTTCCTTTTAAGTTGAGGATTATTGTGACAATATTATATAATAATCTTATAGTCAAGTTAAGGACCACTAAGGGTCAGCTCGAATAAATTAACTGGAATATCAGAGTCAAGCAAGGGTGTTCATTGTCCCCTAGCCTTTTTGGCATATACATTGATAAGTTAGAAGAGTGTTTGGAGGATGCGGTTTGTGTTGGCATAACTCTTACTGGTATAGTCATCACTCTTCTTCTTTTTCTTGATGATATTGTTCCTTTTGGCAAGGAGTCCTTCTAATTTTGGCAAGCAATTAAGAATCATCCAAGATGGGTATCATTGTTACTACTAACGATTCAAAAAGGTGTGATAACTAAATCTAATAAATTGCATATGACACTTTTGTATGACAACAAAAACTTTGAGGAAGTACTTTCCTACAATTATCTTGGAATTGATATCCATAAAAAACTCCACTAGAATTATAGAATTGAGAAAAATGGAGAGGAAAGCTTGTCATGGATTTGAAAATAATTGTAAATCAAAAAATCTTTGGATATGGGATAAAAAGAATCCCTCATCTTTCGGATTCTCGTTACTCCTGCTATTTTATATGGATCTGAGGTTTTGGGATGCAGTATCTCTAGATATTCGTGGAGAAAGATAATAATAATAATATTAATTAATTAATTAAAAAAAAATATAACCTATAATATCAAAATTAAAGAAAATACTCTCAATCCTATCTTCCTCATTGAACAAGCCTTTCCCCATTGAGAGCATGGAAATGAACAAATATGTAATGTATAAGAAGAAGTTAAAAAACATGGAAGACAAGAGGCTTCCTAAAATTGCTTTAAGCTCTAGTCAAAATCACCTTTAGCACAAGGAGGGATGGCATAAGGATGCTCGATCTAGGCTAGACCATTGGGGGATAAAGGAAGATATCATTATTTAGAATAAGGATAATATTAAAAATATTATTATCTCAAACTTTAGGGAGAAATTGTGGTGTGATAAGGAGTTAGAGGGGAAAGGGAAATTAAGATATTATAAGGAGGTGATCAACTCAAATCTCAAAATCAAAATATCTCTCTGTCTTGACTAGCGTAAAAAAGAAACTAAGAATTGCTAAAATAAGAACAAATTCTCATGAGCTCCACAGTGAAACTGGGTGTTGATCAATTATCAAAGCCACTGGGATGAAAGAGTTTGTCAATAAATCGTAAGTTTAAGAGGGTTGAAGATAAAAACTGCTTTCTTTTAGATTGTCCATCATGTGCTTAGATTAGATCTAAGTTTCAAAATATTTGCTACACTACCAACCTTCTTAACCTTTTAATTTAGCAAAACTATGGTGATCTTAGAACACTTCTCTTAATGAATTTTAGCAGAATAATAAACTTCTAAATAATTACAAGTGATATCTTATGTTTTTAAGGTATGATATACCATTTTCTTTTATCTTAGTGAATGTTCCTTATCATTACACCAGGAAGTGCTCTCGAGCCAAGTATGGAAGAGATGTTGTAATGTCCTATCATGTCCTATCATGTTTAACATTTTGACTTGGTCAAATTACATAAAAAAAAAAAAAAAAAAAAAAAAAAAAAAAAAAAAAAAAAATCAAATTAATAATTAAAATAAAATTGTTGTAAAATATTCAATATACCATTGATGGTTTTTGGGCTCCAGGTTTTAACAACCCATGGTTTTGCTAATGGATCATATGTGTTAGTGTGTGGTTCACGGTCCCCAGAGATCAATCACTGCTGCAACCATGCAATATTTTTACAAGGAAGAACTACCCGAAAGAATCACTTCCCATCAGCTCAATCACAGAGCTTGACCCCGTGAGTGTTGAAATAATTGAATCCATGATCTCTCAATAGCAAAGGTGCTTTAACAACGAGGAATCAACCAACTAAGCTAACCCTTATGTATATATATAAATATAGTATACTATATACTAATATATATATATATATATAATATAAGACGTTAAATATATATTCCTGCAAGTTCACTACAGCTTGATCTTGTTGGATACTACCTCATCTAATAACGAGGAGAGATCAAAATCTCTGAAGTACAATTTTTTAGAAACACAAAATAAATTTCGATTCGTAGAACTTTACAGAAAACAGACCTATAATTAGATCCGAATTAAAATAGATCTAGAACTGATGTATTAATCATCTAATGATAGATATAATACTTTTACTATTTAAAAAAAAAATTTAAAAAATTTAAAAAAATATTCTTCATCGTAACATAAATATACCCATACACCTTTACTATTTAAAAGAAATGAAAAATGAAAAATATATATTTATATCTACAATGCAAATGTTTACCCCTTTAAACTGGTGGATACTATAATTATGTCAGCTATATTGGATTAATAGGAATTTTACAATGTCAGCTATATTGGATCAACGTACTTTTATGTGGTACCAACGTGTGGAAGTTTCCATGGGCGGAGACAACTCATATGAGCATTATAGCTTTTTAAGGGAGTGGGAGCTTATTCTGATTTAAATATGGCAGAAAAAACTAAATCATTTCGTATTGAGAGGAAAAGTTGTTACTGCCTTTTTTTTTTTAATTTAATTTTTATAAGATATGTTGAGTGTGTAATGAGTATATTTTCGATAAAGTTTTATGTTTTATTATGATTTATTTTAATTAAAGTATTTTTTTAAATAAAAAAAGTGAGGGATAAAATATGTATTTTTTTTTTATTATTAATATTAATATTTTATTTTAATTTGTTTTAAAAATTATAAATAAAATTTAATGAGTAATCGTAAATGAAACTGTTAATTTTTATTATTTGGATTGTATTTTGAATGTATAAATAAATTTTAATTTCTTGAAAAGCTTTTATTATATTATAATTATGTAATTTTAGTAATTGAATTTGTTATTCTAACATTTTTTTGTTAGAAATTAAATAACAGAGCAATGGAACATATAAAATATTGTGGAAATACAAACACATAAAAGAATAAAACAAGAGAGACATATATACGTGGTTCACTCAATTTAGGCTATGTCCATGGAGAAACAAGAATTCTTTCCTTTATATTATCTAACAAATTGAAGTGATACAACCTACAACAAATTCGTTGTAACTTTCTCTTCACTCTCACACAATCTCCTCCCTTTTTCTCACACAGAGTAATACACAGTCGCGATACATTTCCCTCATATATACTAAGGGTTGCCTTCTAGGAAAAAAAAAAACCCTAAATTAACGTAACTTCTACTGCCAAATCTTCTACCTAATGAATGGCCCAGATTGACCACAAAATTACAATATTTTCCAAGACACATTTTCTCTAAATTTTGCTTTCGGGCTAAAAAGAGTATTATTGCTCCCCTAACAGCGATAGTGGGGGGAGAAGCTCCCCCGCCCCCTTAGATTCCCCCATCAGGGACTGGGATCCAAACACGGCTAAAACAAGACCTCTAAATCAGGAAGATAATCGAGCTCCACACCCAACAATTCTTCCATTTGTTGGGGTTGAAATTTGGACAAAACTAGTAGCAAAAATGTACTTAGAAAATGATTAAAAGTCGAATGTTTAGACTAAATCTTTGCATAACATAGATATGTATTTACATAAAATGTTTGAAAAAAATGTAAAACTTGTGAAACTCAAGTTGTACTATGAACAACATTTAACTTATCAAGAATTAAAACATGTAACTAAAAATTTAATAGATTGTATTGTTGGAACATATATATCTATCTATTATTATTATTAATTTTCAGTTTTTTACATTTACAAAATCAAATGCAAGGTTTGATATTTTTTTAAACCTTGAAGGATCCTCCTTCTTATCTATAATATAGAATATCTAAATGGAGGGTGATTTCCAACCACAATAGAAGTTGGTAATCCCAAGGGTCTTCATCGAGTCTGAATTTGTGAGCCATGGCCTCCAAGTTGCAAACATGCCTTATGTGGATGCTTCAACCAATTTAGTTAACCCATGAGCCTTAAATGTTTGGGAACATCACATCCTATCTTTAAGCGCTTAAGCATAAATGAGATTGTCGGTACCATGCTAGCCGCAAGCAAATCTTGGGGGCCAAACATGTTATTAGCAAGATTTAAACCTAGGTGAGAAGGATAATAAATTTTCCTCTTAATCACTTATGCTAAACCCAATTATCTATATATATATATATATAATATATATATAATATATAATATAATTTCATCTTCTGCCTGCTAGGACAGTGAATATGAGTTTGAGATAGGGAGGGATCTACAACTATGGCAGTTGTTTATGTGTTCCTTGTGAAGTGTTCCCCTGTAATCCTTCGACTTTACTCTAGCTAATTCCACCATGGGTCTACATTAGAGCGAAATTACATTGTCTAGATGTTTTATTCCTCAATATAATGTGACTAAGAGTTAGTGTGTTCAACTTTTCTAGGGGTTATGCATCCCTCTTCCCCTGGCTTGTCTGGCATACGGATTCTGCCTTTTCAAACTCTGAGATCTTTTCATCAATTTGTAATTTCTTCATAACATGTTAGGATGTTGTTTCGGGTAGGCCAAATGACAGTCTTGAGATAATAGCTAGGTTTGTGGATGACCAAGTCTCGGGATCCCCCCTTGTTCCCTTTCATCGCGATGGGGTTTAATGGCACACTCTCAAACAAGCCCAGAAGGATCTGTCTCCTGGTCTAGAGAAACATTTGCTCTCTCTTGGTTGTGATATTTAAATTAGCATCGTATCAAGTCTCTCTACAAGCACCTTGATGGGGAAATTCCATTACTTTCCCTCTCGAAGGCATAGATTCTAACATTGGTTTCCATCCACTCGAAGTTGTTGCTAGGATATTGTTCTACTTTTAGCCTTCTGATGAACAATTGGATTCACTTTCATTTTTGAGATGAAGATGACTTACTCATCATTCTGCATCATGGTTGTGTCATAAGTTGAAGGTTTTTATGGCTACAACGATGACAAATAGGGTTTAATCCTCTCACTATAAAACTTGTCACACTATTTTTCGGTTAAGCTGGTATGGTTACCTTTGGAGTGATGGACGAGGAAAATTGTCATGAAGGTTGCAAACATTATCAGGAAGTTTATATTTTTATAAGGATATGTCCCTCATCACATTTAATAAGCAAATATTGTGGGTGTTGGCGGAGATGGACATTGAAAAGGGTTTACCAACTAGAATGGAGATCATTATGGGTGATGTATCTTTCATACAACGTCTGGACTACTAGAAAATGCCATTCCAGTGCTCAGCCTACCATCAAATGGGCCACCTCAAGGTAGCATGCAACTTACTGAGTTTGAAGAGTTCACAAAACCCTAGTCATGGTGTTAGGGTTTCTCACCAAGCCTATAATTTCATTGATGTTTATGCGAATACCTTCAAGGTGGAGGCACTGATGCATTAAAGCAACCATTTTTTGGTTGGACTCCATCTGCTCCAATACGAGGGGTTATGAATTTACCTAGGGATTATGATGGGTCTTATTAGGAATATATTGGAAAGATACCTCTTAATGGGGTTCATCCTTCTATAGATTTTCCTAGTAGGGAGGAATTTTTTCCATCTTCTCACATTCTAGTGGTGGAAGTGAATGAGTTTTCAGTTCACACAGGTTCCTCTTCAAGCCCATATGATGGCTCTAGAAATCTCTCTTCCTTGATTGTGGTTTCACCGGCTCTGATGGATGCTATATCAAGTAAGTTCATTCAAACGCTCTTGATAGATGATATTTTATTGTTGGAAAATCTTGCAAATTATGCTGCAAAACCCTCTGTTGTTAATATTCTTGTTTCTTGCAATATACCTCCTCCTTATGCTCTTTGTAATTTCCCCCCTCCTCTTGTCATTACCACCCTCCCATTCTCCAAACCATCTTTCTCTTTAGGTTCAAATCCCATCCTTCACTATTCTGGTATCCTTGTATCCTCTCTCTATCCACCTAGCCTCTTAAATAGGAAGATCACATCCACAATTCCTTTTGTTGATGTGTGGGCTCCTCCCCGGACTCAACATACTGTTGTAACAGAGGGGGTTTTACAAGCGACTAATTTCCCTCTCAACCCTTCATATTTTTCGTCATTACACCTTGCTACCATTCCATGATATCCATCCCCACCTTCCAGCTTACCACTGCAAGATATCCCTTTACCCTCCTTCAATAATGTCATTGTTTAGATGAAGACACCTACCAAAAGGATCTAGCTTGTGAATCTGCCCCTCAGGGTCATCTTTTTGTAGAGTCATCCAATTTAACTGCTTCTAAAAAGGCCCTTGGAGTGTTGCAGCCCTCCTCCTATATTTCCTGATGAAAATCATGTCCTTGAACATCAAGGGAGTCAAGGGTCCTCCCAAAATCGGAGCCCTCCGCAAATTAGTGTCTCTCCATCATCCCTTAATCATCTTCTTTCAAGAAATAATGGTCTCTACTGAAAAATCTAGCGAAGTCCTTCGCCATAGTTTTCCAGATTAGTGCATATGTTCAGTTGATGTTGAGGGTTGATCAAGGGGTCTTGTTTTCCTTTGGAACCCAAAGGATGTTTCTCCCAAACCATTCTCTTCCTTTGCTAACATCGTTTTGGAAGGTCATCATAGGGACCTATATGAATTTGTAATTCCTGTTAATTGTTATGGCCCCTATTTAGAAAGAGAATCCTTTTGGAATCATCTATTCAATAGTAGTTTGGTCCTTGAACACTCCCTTATCTTTGCTGGTGACCTGAATTTTATTTCTTTTATCAGTGAGATATGGGGGGGGGGGAGTTCTTGTCCTCATCCATTTGTTCAAGTTATTTCTCGAATTATCTGTGAGTCAAACCTTGTTGATATTTGACATACTCCTATTGGTCCTTCATGGAAAAATGGAAGATTCAGAATTCAAGGGTGGAAAAAAAATTGGATAGATTCTTAATTGATGACACTTTGATTTCAAAATTGGGAAAATATCAATCTTGTATTAGTCAAAAGGTCATTTCAAACCATTTTTTGATTTTTCTACAACTAGACTTTAATGTGGCTCAGTCAAAGTTTCCTTTTAAATTCAATAAATCTTAGTTAAAGGAGGACTCCTTTATCTCCCTGGTTCATGATTGCTAAAAGAATTTCTAGGTTGATCCCTTTGTATCGGCTATGGATTCATGGACTATCAAAATGGAAAATTTAAAAGTCTATGTAAAATATTGGGCTTGAAACCTTATCCGTGAACAATAATATGAGTTAGATGCCATTGAATCCAAAATTAATTATTGTAAAAATGCTTTCCTTTATACAAGGTTTCTAGAAGCTCTTAAAATCAATATAATCTCCTTATCCAAGAGGAAAGTGTGTTTGCTCAAAGTAGAGGAGGAACATTGGAGACTTAAGAGCAGGGCTATATGGATTAAGGTGGGTGATAGCAACACTAAATTCTTCCATAAGTTTTCCTCCTTTAGGAAGAATAAAAATTCTATTTGGGACATCTTGCATGAATAGGGTAATTCCTTTTGCTCCCAACATGATTTGGAGAAGCTCGCTAGGGATCATTTTTCTAAGCTCTTTAGGGATCATGGTGATTGCCTAATACAAAATCAGCCTATCACACTGAAATAGATAAAGGATTTCTTAAATTCTTTTTCAAAGGACAAAAGTTCTGGGCCTGATGGTTAGACTTTGGAGTTTTATTTGGCCTTTTTTGAATTGGTTGGGGGTGACATCTTGTCAATGGTGGAGGAGGCGAGAGTGATAGGGAAGGGGTCTGGGGATATCAACTTTACTTTCTTAGCTATGATTCCTAAATCCTCCAAGCCACAGTCCTTCAATGATTATCGACCCATATCTCTCTGTAATCTTATTTACAAGGTGATTGAAGGTTTTGTCCTCCAGGCGAAAACATGTTTTTTCTACAAATCTCTTTGCGGAACAATTTGGGTTCCTCTCGGGTCGAGTGATTCATGATGCCATTGGCTCAGCCCAAGAGGATATTCACTCTATCAAAATTTGGAAATAATGTGCTCTCATCCTCAAGATGGATCTTGTAGAGGAATATGATAAGGTCAACTAGAGTTTCTTCATTTAATTTTTCTCCATATTGGTCTGGATCCATTGACAACCAGTTGGATTATGGGTTGTATTATGTTAGCTAATTTTGCAGTGCTCATCAATGGGCCTCCATCTTCTTTTTCCTCGGCATCTAGGGGTTTAAGACAAGGATGTCCTTTGTCCCCACTTTTATTCCTCTTAGTCATTGAAGGATTAAGCAGGATGATTATCTCAACAAAGAGGGATGGGCACTTAAAAGGAGTTAAGGTGACTAAATCTATCTCCCTCTCTCATCTCTTGTTTGTTCAAGATGTCCTCATCTTGGGTCATGGTTCTAAATATGAATGGAACACCTACAACAATATTTTTACTTTCTTTTGTTCTGCTTTTGGAATGTTGATTAGTCAACAAAAGTCTACCTTTTTTCATAACAATGTTCTGACCTAGATAATTTCTTATATTGAATTTGTGCTCCCTTATAAGATGGGCACTTTGGATCAAGGGTTTTTCTATTTAGGTTACTACCTAAAGCCAAATTACTATTATGTGGAGGATTAGAACTTGTTACTTAAGCAGGTCGAAGTTAGGGTAAATAATTGTTGCTACATATAGTTATCTATTGGTGGCAGAATGAAATTGATCAATTGGGTATTAGAAAGTATCCTTGTGTATTGGCTATCCCTCACAACGATTGCCAAATCTACCCTCCACAAGATCTGTTGGTGTATGAGTAAATTTCTCTAGAATAGTAAAAGAAGTTACACATATTGTCACTTGGTTAAGTGGGATATCCTAGCCCAACCCAAAAGTCAGGGTGGTTGGGGGTTCAAGAACCTATATTAGTTCAGATTTACATTGACCATGAAAAGTACCTAGTGGGCCTTAATTGGGAATGGAATATGGAGGAACATTATGTTGGAGAAACATTTACACAAAAATCATGCTTCAAAATGTCTTTGGTCTTTAAACCTCTTAAATACATTGTTGGTTTGAATATCTAGAGGAGCTCGATGGACACTATTTCTTGGATCTCCAAATGGTTGATGTGGAAGGTTGGTAATGGGACGCAGGTCAAGTTGGAGATTGATCCTTTTATTGTGGGATCTTCTTTCTATTTTTTATCTCTAAAGCTCATTTCACAACTCAATGCCTGGGGTTTTTCCATTCTTTTCCATGCTTTTATGCCATCCACACAACATTTTTTTATTGGCGGGTGGAAATTTGCATTCGAATTGATCCTTCAATGTCCTCTTGATGATGAATGGGATAAATTTGTCAAGAATCTAATTCTGAATGGACTAACCTTATAAGTGGAGGTTGAATCAATCGCCTATGTTTTCATTACCACTTATGGGCAGATTATTGCTAGGCATGCCTTCAATGTTATATCAGTTTGTTCCTCCCAACCGAGGATTAGTTGGTGGTATAAGAAGATCTGATGTTGGCCTATTTCTCCAAAACTGAAATGTTTTATTTGACTGGCTTTATAGAGGAAGATTCACACATGTGAACTTTTGATGTGTAAAGGATTATCTAGACCTAATATATGTATCCTCTACTTAAAGGACTTCGAATCTGTCAATCACTTATTTTTCCTATGTGATTTTTCTAGCACTCTTTGGGTTTTAGCACTTAGTTTATTTAATATATTGGACCTTGTTCATATGTATCCTTTTGACCATTGTCTACTTTGGTGGGAGCACAATATGGGCATCTTTAAAGCTCTTCCCATATTCATCTCTTGTGGCATCTTAAAGATCTAGAATAAGCATATCTTTGAATGTTGACCCATTGAAATCTTAGGTATCCTACCACAAATTATGGGTTTCTTCATTGATTATATTAGGGCTTTGAAGCATTATAGTAGTCGTTCTTTATGTTTTCCTCCTAGTCCTCTTTCTGCAATTGTAGGCTTCTTCAATGGTGCATATCATATTGTCGTTTGTGGAGGGGTTTCCATCATATTTCTACTTGACAATGTGACTTCTCAGATCTGGCTGAATATTGGCTCAAGGTCAAACACCAAAGTAGAGTTTACAACTATTTTGGCTCTCTTATATATTTTTGCATCCATGAATATTGTCTCTCTTCATATTTACAAAGACTCAGACCATGTGATTAACTGACTTGTGGGGAGAGGACACCTGAAGGTTCTTTCCCTCCAACACTAGATGGATCGAATTGAACTTTTTAAGGGTCTACTTCACAGTCTATCCTTTCAGTAGATTTTGAGGGTATGGACCCTGTTAGCACTCCAGGAAACTCTCCTAGGTTGTAGCTCGGAGATGCTTGGAAACATATAAATCTTCAATATCATTCTCTGAACAATTGGAATGGATTGGGGTTTGGATCAAGTCAGATGATTGTTTCAACTCTATTTTCACTCAAGACATGCATGAACACCCTCAGCTTGACAATGCTTTCAACCACTAATACTCAGTAGTTTATAGATTCAAAGAATAGATGGAGAATCCTGACTGTACTAGCAGATGCATACATAAACACATATGAATGGCTAGCTACAGAAAGTAAATGAAGCTTGCAAATCTAATTTATCAACGCAGAGATATGATGATAGTTATTTGGCATTAGACACGGAAGAAAACATGAATAACCTATTCAAGTGCAAGCTTAGAACAGAGGAGAAGATGGCGATTGAACATGTAACAACAAAAGAATCTTGTATTACTGGAATGAAGATGAGACGCTGGGAGGAACAGAGTATCAACAGTGTCCAAAAGTTGAACCCATCTTACTTCGAACTTTCAGCCATTTATATGCCTTTTACAATACTCTCGAACTCTTTGAGGTTTGAGATGTATTAATCTATCCCCTCTGTCTTCTAACTACTTGATGTCAGAACTAGACAAACATGAGCTTAAAGAGCTCTGTTTCTAACAAACACGATAATCAAATTCTGGTAATTTCACCACACTGTTAGGTGGTTCACTCGTGTTAGCGATGTTCCATGATCATTTCTGTTGGTTCGAATGCATCGTGCTATTGTTTTTTCCCTTTTCGGCCATGCATTCAGTTATTTCAGTTCACTGTCTGATTGTCAAAAACGCTGACAAAGCCAAAAAAATTCCTCCCCGGGTCACTGGTGGGAAGTGGGGTACGGGGGTCGTTGGATGGTGCGGATCGATGGTCGAGATGTTGGTCACGCAGTGGAGATTGATCTGATCGGAGATCGGAGAATGGAGAGCGCAGTAGAAAGGAGATGAACCGAGAGTAGACCCACCGATATTTATGAGCATGGGTATATAATTTTTGAAGTCCGGCTTATGGTTCGGCTACGGGTTTTCCCTTGTTTTCCTTTGTTTTGTGATAATTGTATGGTCTTAGGTTTATAAAGGCTTATGGCCAAAGCAGAGAAAGAGGAGACGTGGACCATCAGAGCTAAAATAGGGGACATTTGCGTTAAAATAGCAGCACTGCACCTCAGGGATAACACTGGCTCCTTCTAGGGATGAAAGCCTCCCTGTGAGGTTTCACGAGCTGCAAACAACTGCCTTTCTAGTAACAACCAAAACAAACTTATCTCCTAGTTTTCCATTGGACATGGAGTTTATTTGCATAGAAAACAAAAACCAAAAAAACCTATTACAATATTAAGGCCTTAAAGCCTCATATGAAGTAAAGTTTCAAAAATCGCCCATTGACTGGGCCATCAAAAACACCTTCCCCCTCCAAATTGTGCAAAATGAAAGTATTTTTCATCTGAACTTGAGCAATGACAAACGATCTCGTCCATAAGGCATCAAATTTACCATGGTTTCCCTTCTTTTCCTTCAATGCATCCCATTTTAGAACCCAGTCACTAGCCTGAAAACTGTCCATTTTTGCTTTCTATCAAAGGTTTCTTTGATCTTCTTCTGATGAATTATTGACTTCTCAACCAATTGTTCTCCGATCTGTTGTAATTCAACCAAGTTACTCATTCTCCTTGCCATGTCGTTCTCTTCATCCTATTCTTCTTGTAAGAATTTGGCCACAGGGAGAATCAGCTGGATAGGAAAAACAACATTAGCACCATAAACCAGCTTAAATGGAGAATTTCCTATGGACTTCTTGTTGGTAACTCTATCAACTCATAGTGCAAACTTCAACTTGGAATCCCAGTTCTTTTTGTTGTCTTCCAACCGTTTTTTGATTATCCTTACAAGACTCTTGTTAGATGATTCTGCCAAGCCATTTCCTTGAGGGTAATATGAGGTAGAATGCACCAATTGAATGCCCATGGATTCACACATGTCCACCAATTCTTCTGCCCTAAAAGTTGTTGCATTATCAGTGACTAGTTTGGTTGGGCAACCAAATCTAGTGAAAATATTCTCATTCAAGAACTTTATGATAACTTAATGATTAGCATTTTTAGTGGGTATAACCTCAATCCATTTGGTGAAATAATTAGTGGCTACCAAGATCCATTTGTGATGGCCACTGGAATGTGGATTGATCTCACCTATGAAGTCCAATCCCCATTGCTGGAAGGGATCATTGGTGTGTATTGGCTTCAAGGGTACAGATTTTAGCTGTTGTCTTCCTGCAAACCTCTGACATTTGTCACAAGACTTCACAAAAGAAAACACATCAGAGAATAGAGTAGGACAATAATACCCAGCTCTCAGGATCTTGTGGGCTGTGGTTTTCTAATAATGATGCCCTCCACAGATGCTAGAATGGAATTGGTGCATGACTTCCATAGATTGTCCTTTGTCTAGACATCTCAAGAGGATCCTTGATGGGTCTCTCTAATAGAGCAGGTTTTTATTAATGCATGATTTGGCTGATCTGAGCTTAATGGCCCGGGCTTGACTTGAGCTATGCCCTGGAGGTACTTCTAGCTTCTGCAAAAAATGAACTACACTGGAATACCATTCATAGGTGGCTAGATTTTCAGCCAAAGACTGATTCTTCTCTTGCTCTTATGCTGCTTCTTCTGTCCGCTTACCACCGGAATTTGAACCCATGCAATTAATGTCTAACAAACTGCAATTTTCCTCAACCATAAGCTTAGCCAAGCCCTCGCCTTTGACAAGCTTGGTGGGCTTCACCTCTATGTTGAACTCTATGAATTTTGCAATCCATTTAGCTCTCTTTCCATCAATATCTGGCTGAGTTAGGACATCTTTTACTGAGGTTGAAGGTACATACGCAACCACTTTGGAATGAAGAATATAAATTCTGAATGATTTTAAATATTTTATGAGAGCATAAGCTATTTTTCAATAAGGTCATACCTTAGTTCAACATCCCTCATAGTTTTGTTGAAAAAGGCCACAGATCATTTTTCTGCAATAGAACTGCTGCAAGTGTATCATAAGAGGAAAAAGAGAAGATATAAAACTCCCTGGTGTAATCTGGACTGATTAGAGTGGGAGCTTCCGTGATAGCTTATTTGATGGCTTCAAAAGAGATTCTTGCACCATCTTTACATTTTATTTCTGATCCTTTCTTCAGCATGGAAGTGATGTGCTTCACTAGCTCTGCAAAGTTTGGAATAAACCTCCTGACAAAGTTAATCTTACCCAGGAAAGATTGAATGTTCCTTTTTGACCTTGGGATGGACAATGTCTGAATTGCTTGAACTCTTGCTGGATCGATCTTCACACCTTCAGCAGAAATAATATGTCCCAAAAGTTTGCCTTCTTCTAGAGAAAACTATGACTTCTTTGGGTTCACAGAAATTCCAAACCATCTACACTTTAGAAACACCTTCTTCAAGTGCTACAAATGGCCCTTGTGACTATTGGAAAATACTGTTATGTCATCAAGTTAAATAAGGACGAACTTGTCCTTCTCTCCCTCAAAGGTTATGACCATGCCCCTCTGAAAAGTAGCCCCATCATTCATCAATCCAAAAGGCATCTTGGAGTACATGAAAGTGCCCTAAGGAGTAGTGAAGGCGGTCTTTTCCTGATGTTCTGGATGTACAGTAATCTGATTGTAACCTAAAAATCCATCTAAGAAAGACATGACTCTAGCCCCTGAAACTTTTTGCAGCAAGTGTTCCATCTTAGGCAGGGGGTAGTTGTCTTTTTTAGAGCATTTGTTCAGATTCCTGAAGTCAACACAAAGCATGATTTCTCCATTCTTCTTTCTTACTACCACAAGGTTAGCTATCCACTTTGAATACCTGAGGGGAACTATGATCTTGGCATCCAACAGCTTCTTGATTTCCTTTTCAATCAAAGGTAATAAGGGATGGCCTTAAAAGGGATGGTGTTCTTCTCCAGTGGAATCTTATGCTGGATGATGTTTGTGTCATAGGTCTTAAGATCACTGTACTCCCAAGAAAAAATATCAGCAAATTGTTTCATCAGGGTGCAATACTCGGAACTTTGGGCAGAAGAAAAGTGAGTGGACAGATTTATGTACTTTGGATGGGCTAGACTCCCTACATTATGCCTATGAACTGCAGACTCATTTTCTTTTTTGGCAAGATTATAAGGTACATCATTATGATCAAACAACTTCTCTAGGGGCGCCAATCCTTTGGGTATATGGTTACTAGGCAGTTGAACAATGCTATCTTGACCAATCTAGTCCTTTAGCTTGTACTGGTTACATTCTTTAATGGTTTCGTTTTCTTGGTCAATGTGCATTTCAGAAAATTCATCAATGACTTGTAAAAACCTATTAATTTCATCATCATCTTCAAAAACTTTCCAGTATTTGACATTGTCAGGCAGAGATGGTCTATATTTCACCTGAACTTCATAAGTCAATTTAGGAGGCAAAGGAGGAATAAACGTGCTAGCAGACACAGCAAGGGAATCAGCAAGCTGGTTCTTCAAGAAATGCTAAAACAATTAAAATAACCCTTGAGCTTCCATACCTCATCTCTGTATGGTTTTAGCCTTGGATGCTTTGCTTGGAAAGTTTTGCTCACCTGCTAAATGATAAGGTCTGCATCTCCAAACACCTTCAAACCTTTGAAGCCCATTTCTTTAGTAGCGTTTAAGCCCAATATTAAGGCTTCGTACTCTACTATGTTATTTGTGACATAAAAAGTTAATTTGAAAGATAAATGAATGCATTATTGTGTGGGGGACACAAGGACTACACCTACCCCTACAACTTCCTTAGAGAAAACTCCATCAAAGAACATGTCCCAAATTTGTGGGCCTTCTTCCTCTGTGATCTGGCAAACCGGTTTCCTAAGCTGCATGGAAGCCAACTAGGATTCTTCAATCTAAAGAATACAAGCTCCAAAAT
Source organism: Pinus taeda (assembly GCA_000404065.3). Taxonomy (NCBI): domain Eukaryota; kingdom Viridiplantae; phylum Streptophyta; class Pinopsida; order Pinales; family Pinaceae; genus Pinus; species Pinus taeda. The sequence goes on along the minus strand of APFE031488127.1, from coordinate 22,747 downwards.
CAGTTTCGACAACATAGGTGGGATGATTAGTGGGATTCCTTTCATCACTGATGATATAAGCCAACTGATCTTCTATGTATAATCTCCTACTCTCACCTCCAAAAACTGGGATAGTAGCATATGATAGATCATTTTGCAATGTTCCACCTAATCTCTTGATCCAACCTCTGGAAAGCAACATGCCAAACTTGGGGGGTACATCTACTACCACAATATCCATCATCATGCTCTCCATGGGCAGCTGAGACAAGGTGATGGCTAGGTCTTTGATTAATCCCAAACATTTCACTTTTCTAGAGTCAAAAGAAAACAGGTCATGGTAAGACTTGGTAATGTCAAGACCCAACTCATCCATGACAGCCTTAGGCATTATATTATGGTTGGCTCTTGTGTCCAGAAGGCAGTTGTGAAGGATTTTGTCATGAATAGTCAAAGAGACATAGAATGATGAGGAGTTGTCATCACAATTTTCAATCATTGGGCTGAGAACAACAGCTGGTTTGTCGTCTTGCAAATTTACATAGTCAATGGAGGCTTGGATGGTTTTAGGCTCAAGGGCCTCAAGGATAGATCTCTTGAAGGACTCATTCTTCACTAGTTCAATAAGAGGTATAGGTATGCTTAGCTTCTAAATTTATGATTCAAAACTGAAAGGAGAAGGAGACTTGTCAAGGCCTCTTACCTTATGAGTTGGAGCTTTGAGGATGATGGGATCAACTGCCGGTCGTTTCTACTTATTATCTTGTTGTATTGTAGGACATCAGCTCTTTGAACAGGAGTTTCCTTGGCATGATTCATCTTTGACCTCAGATCATATCTGTGTTGATCACCAGTTTACAGAATAGCTCCACCATCCCACTCTTGGCTGATCTGGTCATTGAATAATGACTTTTCATAGGCAGCTAAGGTCAAAAGGAGGCACTGCCTTTGTCTTCTAGACAATGGATCTCATCATCTTCTTCAAACTGCTCTTCTTCCATGACTACATTCTAGAAAGGGGTCTTCACCCTTTGGTCTTCTTTGGCATCTTTACTTCTTTGCAGAATCTGCAACTACTCATTAGCTCTTCTATATGGATTTGGGTTTCTAGGAGCAAAGGTATTAGGAACTCTTCCCTTCCCAGGGTGCTACTCAACCTTTAATTTGGAGATTTCAGAGGCTAATGTCTCTATCATCTTGGTCATTTTATCTATCTTGGGATCTGAAGATGATGAAGAGTCACCCCTCTATCTCCTTCTATAAACATTACCCTTCAGCTTCTTTGTAGCCATGATGTTTGATTCTACTTCCAAGGCTGCATCTTGCATATCAACCAAGGTAGCACATTGTCTCTCCCTCAATAGTAGACAGAAGTCAAAATCAAAGGCACTGGCATAGGTGAGTTTAGCAAATGTAGTGGTGGGCTTTACTTCAGCTAGTATCTTGATGTACATGTGGTTAAACCTCTTATTAAAATCAGACAACAACTCACCATTTTCCCTCTTTAAGTTCCCAAACTCGGTGTGGTAGTAGAGTAGATCCTTCTTATCCCCCCAATGCTTTAGGAATGCATCATCCAAAGCCTCAATATCTGCTATAGACCTTGGGGTCAGTACTCTAAACCATTTTCTAGCCTCTTCATCTAGACTTTGGACAAAGACTCTCATCCATACATCATCTTCACTAATGTCCAGGTTATCAGCATAGCTATAGAATGATACAAGATGTTCCTCAGCTGTAACACCTTCAGTCCCAGTGAACTTAGGCATATACTTCAGATATTCTCTAGTAGGCATGGCATTTAAAGGAGTGGGAAGTACTAGAGGTCCATACCTAGCAGCTATGATTCTTTCCATTTTGGTAGGTGTTGCCATAGATGTGTGGCTATAAGGGTACTGGAAGTCTGAATGACAGAGGGTTGAGGAGTGACTGATAGGACTAAAGGAGTATGATGGATAGGAGGAGAGGCTTCCTTTGGGCTTACAATGAAAGGAGAACCTAAAGAATAAGGAGCTCTATGAATCTCTGAGATTTTTTCTTCACTGCTAGTATTAGATGCTATACTCTCAACATGTATTTGTTCTATTACAGGATTTTCTTGAAGAGATATAGAATATTGTTTAGAGCTACCTGAACCTGCTGCTCCTTTTTGCAGCGCCTTTCTTTCTTTGATGATTTTTTCAGGGTCAGGTGCTAGGTTAGCTCGTGGCTTCTGAGGATTTCTCCAAGTATGCCTCACAAACTGAGCCAAAACTATGGAGTGGAGTCGCCAAGAGGTTCGTTATCCAGTAGAGTCACCAGATAGATGACTACAACCCAAATAGTGTCCAAACTTTGTCTATCATCAAAGCTGGATCTGTGTCGTCCCCCAGGGAAGCTGAGCTTCAGTCTCCTCTCCCCAACAGCAGCACCAATTATGTTAGCACTCCAGGAAACACTCCTAGGTTGTAGCTCAGAGATGCCTAGAAACATATAAATCTTCAATATCATTCTCTAAACCATTGGAATGGATTAAGGTTTGGATCAAGTCAGATGACTGTTTCAACTCTATTTTCACTCAAGACATGCATGAACACCCTCATCTTGACAAGGCTTTCGACCATTAATGCTCAATAGTTTATAGATTCAATGAATAGATGGATAATCGTGACTCTACCAGCAGATGCATACATAAACACATATGAATGGCTAGCTATAGAAAGTAAATGAAGCTTGCAAATCTAATTTATCAATGCAGAGATAAGATGACAGTTATCTGGCATTAGACACGGAAGAAAAAATGAATAGCCTGTTCAAGTGCAAGCCTGGAACAGAGGAGAAGATGGCAATTGAACATGTAACAACAAAAGAAGCTTGTATTACTAGAATGAAGATGAGACGCTGGGAGGAAAAGAGTATCCAATGTCTCCAAAATGTGAACTCGTCTTACTTCGAACTTTCAGCCATTTATAGGATTTTTACAATACTTTCGAACTCTCTGAGACTCGAGATGTCTTAATCTATCCCCTCTGTCTTCTAACTACTTGATGTTGTAACTAGACAAACATGAGCTCATGGAGATCTGTTTCTAACAAACACGGTAATCAAATTTTGGTAATTTCGTCGTGTTGTCAAGTGGTTCACTCATGCTAGCAATGTTCCATGATCATTTCTGTTGGTTCGGCTGCATCGTGCTGTTGTTTTTCCCTTTTCGGCCATGCATCCTGTTATTTCATTTCACTGCCCAACTGTCAAAAACATTGACAAAGCCAACAAATTTCCTCCCTGGGTGATTGGTAGGAAGTGGGGTACGGGGGCTGTTGGATGGTGTGGATCGACGATCGGGATGTTGGTCAGGCAGTAGAGATCGATCTGATCGGAGATCGGAGAATGGAGAGCGCAACCGAAATGAGATGAACTGAGAGCGGACCCGCCGATATTTATGAGCGCGGGTGTATAATTTTTTAAGTCTGGCTTATGGTTCGGCTGCGAGTTTTCCCGTGTTTTCCTTTGTATTGGGATAATTGTATGGTCCTGGGTTTTTAAAGGCTTATGGCCAAAGCGAAGCAAGAGGAGACGTGGACCATCGGAGCTAAAACAGGGGACATTTCCGTGAAAATAGCAGCACTGCATCTCAGGGCTAACAGACCCAACAAGCTAATCATCTGTCTAAGAAATCTTTACAAGTAGAGGGAGGGCTCATTTTCTTTGAAGAATGAAAGGGCCTTCAGTTATTAGGAGGGGAATAGTTCAAATCCCAAGAGACTTTCAATTGGTTCCAATCTTTTGATATGTCATGGTGTTATTTCCTCTTTTGTTAGTTTAGGAATAATTTTAATTGACTATGAACTAGCTTTTCTTTTGTCATTAGGAGATTGTAGTTCAATCTCTCCGTATATGTATCATCTTTCTTGCAATTGTGTCTATGGTTTTCTTAGCTTACAATTGGTTTTATCATGCCCATTTTTGTTTCCTATCAGTGAACGCTATGATGTTTGATTCTATTGATAATGTTGTCTATGATGTAGTTTTGGTCAATATATATTTGTAACTATACTCCTCTTTCTAATGAAAATGATGTTTCTCTTCTTTGGAAAAATATATATATTTATAATTCTAGAATTTATATCTTAAAAACCATGTTTTTTAGGGTTTAACCCATAAAAATTTGAACCTTGATTCTTATTGTTTAAATAATGTTTCATATCACAATAATCACTAATTAAATTATATTTTATAAGCTATTTGAAAAAACCATATATTAACTTAAAGCACTTTATAATATTTATAAAAAAACATTACACATTTTCTTTATTTAAATCCATCTCTAAATTAATTAACAAAAAATATAATGATAAAATAAATAATAATAAAATTTATTTCCATTAAAAAAATTAAATTTACATTATTTAAATTTGTTTTTATTTTTTTAAATAAAATAATGATAATTATAAGTTTTAAAAATTATAATAATATAATTATAATATTTAAATTTTCATACCTTTAAATTATATATAATAAAATATAATTTTAACACGTTAAATATATTCAAACAACACATCATTAAAACCCAAATAATTGAAAGGCGAAGGTGATGCGGCACCAACCTTTTGCTGTCGCTAGGTAGTAATCATGACGTTACATGTAAATACTAGTGTTTACGATTGTTGAATATTATTATTTATGTATAAAGATGGTGCATTATTTATACACAACTCATTGAACGTTGACCCAATTGCATTTGTGAGCCCTCAATATTAATTTTTCTATAGAAACATTTCAATCATCCTTTTTGGAAGTCTTTATCATTATTTCTTTATAATAATTTTATTATTTTTTCAATAATAATGACAAGGACCAATCATCCTTTTTGGAAGTCTTTATCATTGATTCTTTTATTTTTTCAATAATAATGACCAAGACCGAAAAATATAGCAACATCAAATATTGATAAATTTGGAAACTTAATCATTTTTATTATACAACATTAAAAAAAAACAATTATTTAATTTTTTATTTTTATATTTTTGGAAAAAAATTAACTTCGATATTGTTTACAAATTCAAGAATTTTGAGTTTTTCCTTTTGCTTTGATTTAAAAAAGGAAAAATAGGCATCACACTTACTCCAAATATATCTATTAAAAACAATTTAAAAAACATATTAATAACAATATTTAAAGTAGTGTCAATAGAAGTAAGGTCAACATGATCCTCTAAAAAATTTTGATTCAATTTTTTTTTTGCTAAGTAAGTTTAATCTATTAAAAGAAAATAAGAAGATATTTACAGAGGGGTTCTGGCTGTGAAGGAATACAGTCTATCTCAGCTTGCCAAAGAACTAGATCTAGGACTGCCCCAACAGAGGGGAAACCAGTCTGATAGTGCGAGAGTTACAAAAAAGAAGACATCACTGAACATTTGCCATAGTTTTTTGAAAAGTGCTAATAAACCCACATAAAACCAGCAATTCATCCTCCTTGGATCTCCTACGTGGACAAGAAAGAGGAAGAAAAACCAAAAGTTAAATGAATTGCCACCTGGCATTGGTGGTATTGGTGATGAACTCCTCCGTGGCAGGTTCCTCCACTATTGGGCAGCTCCAATCATCGTGGTTGTCTGGCTGAGTTTGGGCCCTGTCCTGTTGCTCGCCTTCTCTGCTACAATCGTCTAGCTTCATGTCTGCCTCGTCCATCTTGCACCTCTCCATGGCTAGCGTGGCAAGTTGTGGCGCTGAATCCTCTTGCAGGTCCCCAACGACCTCCTTCCCTTTCCGTTTGGGCTGCCCACCGTGCCCTTCAGGCTCGTCTTCCTTGTCTTTGTTTTTTTCCTGTTTAGCTTTGTTTTGACTTGGTCCCACACTAGGCGTATCGTCCTCGGGGAAGGTCATCGGGGTGCTCTGCTCCGCTTCCTCAGAAAAGGAGATGGAAATGGTTGTGGTGATGATCGGTTGATTGAGAGTGCTTCGGAAGTGGAATAGCGTGGTATGGGGGGAGTGATGCTAGGGCAGAAGGAAGGGAGTAGAGCGAAGGCTTGCTCTACCACGGTCGCTTCTGGTGTTGGGATAGCATGGGTTTTCCGTCGAGGAAGAAGGAGAGCCCAAGGTGCTTCGCCCCTAACCTGCTGCCAAGAGCTTCCACCCCTCGAGCGGTCCCTTCTACTGATCAAACGCTGTCGAACCATGATGGGATGAGGAACAAAGAGAGCACCAGGGTATTCTGAAAGAGGAAAGAAGAGCAAATTGGGAGCAGGCGGAAGGCGCGACTCAGAATTTTCCAAGCATAACCAAGCAGCCTCCCATAACACGACTTTGCCAGACCAGCTATGCACTGGGAGCTTCCAAACGAGTCCATTGTCGTGCCTGAATTCAACATCAACCGCCTCTCCTTGGATAGCCCCCGCCATTACTCTTGCATTGAATGGAGCCGAAGCCCAACTCGGGCTGAAGCATGCGGAAGGGATGGACAGATCCGTGTACAGGTTATGCATTTTAGCGTCCCAATACGTGAAACCAAATGAACTCCCCTGCCTCTGTTGAAGTCGCGTCCGGTCATTAACCAGGTGGTGTTGGGCGGGCATGTGTCGTCCAGCCTTGCCGCACCCCTATCCCATCGCCTTAATTATCTGGAGAAGCACTCGCATCCGGGGCAACTTATTTATTTTAATGAACACATCTATAAGTAATTGGATGCAAAACTATACTTGGAATATTGTTACCAATTCAATTTTTTTTTCTCCCCTAACTCCTAGTCTTTTAACAAAGAGAACATGGAATTTAATAAGTCTTTACACAACCCTACCTTTAAATGGCCACCTAATAATATGAATTTGTAACACTGCTAACTTAGTAATTTGAATTGATTCTAATAGTTTTGTCAATTCTCAATGTGTTTTTGTAGATTTCCCAAGTCATCAGTAAACTTTGTAAATTTTTCAATATATTGCAACTTTAAAGAATGCAATGAAGTATCATTTATTACAATGCTTCTTTTTGAGCTATGCAGTGGATATTTAATAGATGAGGAGCATCTCAATGAAACTTGGTAGACATGCCTTCATGAACACCCCTCATAACATATGTATCATTGGATCCAAATCCAACTAACTTCATTAAAGATATATCCATCTATGCCAAAAGAGTTCTCACACATTATACATAGATTGAGCTATCTCGTCCTTTATTTGAAGCAACCATATGAATTTTGTTTCACATTGACCTCCTCCTTTGTTTGTCAAATATGTAATATGAATAGTCAAATGTTGCTATGTAGTTCAATCAATACTTTCATCAATTAAAATTGAGTAAAATGGGCTATGGAAAATCTCATATTTTAAAGTTTCCCAATATACCTCCTTAGCAACTTGAAAAAACTCTTTTTGAGATGTTATATTTGTGTATGTAGAGTAGTCATATGCTAGAAGCATGCGTGGAGTGCATTTATACATATTATAGTCAGAAATTGACTTGTACATTTCTAAAGGTAAATCATGTATAGCAACAAAATACATGTTTTTCAATTATTGATATAATTTTCTAATTCTTAGTGTCTACCATTAGTTCTATATGTTTGGTAAATGGAAGATTATTTTTGTTGGTTTCTCCATCACAAAGGCAATTTATGATCTTTTGTTTCTATGTGACCATTTGGACCACTAACTTGAAGAATGGTACTTCCCTCTTTAGCAAATGGAATGTCTCTCTTAAAATTCACTCTTTAATAACATTTTTGTCTTTCATTGCCATTACAATATTTTATAATAAAAGCCATGGAAATCTTATATTCCATTTATATTTGAATGTTCTTTTGTGTTTCTTTGATGCTCCTCCAACACACTCTACACTTTCAGATTTATTGTCTTCAAGAAGATGAACACCAATTTTATTGCTGGAATAAATTTGTTAACAAAAATTTTGCAAGATACCAAACATATCAATTACAAAATTTGTTTGTTATCCTTTTTAAAATAACCAATAAAAAATAATTTTCATAATTTCACCTATTTAATCAATTCAAACCATAAAAAGTATACCTAAATAGAAAATAATATTATATTTACTCTTAAAATAAATAAAAACAACAAATTTATGTTAAAATAAAATGATGCCATATAATTAGATATTTTAAATTTATAGTTATAAAACTTCATTTTTTTTAATGTAATTCCACTTATTAATAAATGGATAATACACTAAATCAATGCAAGTGAGTTTAGATCTTTACCTTTGTATTTAGTTGTTTCACATTTTTCTTTTTGGAAAACCCGGAGGCTATTTAGTATGAATGAATTTTAATTCACAAAAGGTAACAAATGATAAATAGTACTTATATATACCCAAAAAGGATAAAAAGGACATTGTAATTCATGGGAATTAAACATCGATCTTAAGTTGAACATGTCACTTTACATTATTAAATAATTCAGGAATAATTTGAACTTCTTGGAATTTGTAGTTTATGTTTTGTTTATGTATTTATATAATATAAAATAGACATCAGTGTTGGAACACCTATTAATGTATTGTGGGTATAAAATTAAGAATAAATGGAAAATAGAAGTTGGTCGATGTCAAGTTAAGAAGTTAATTTATAATTATTGATTTATATTAATTTGAATATTATTATACACATCAAAGTGGATTTTTGGGATTTTAATTTCAAGGTTGGTTTAAATTACTCTATTTATTGTATTTATATATTTCACTTAATTTTAAAAGATTAGGTGTAAGGATTAGGTGTTTAACATTCTTCTCTTTAATGTGAATGGGTGTTTATGAGTCCAAGTATCATTCTAAATTTTTCAAATTTTTCTTTTCCAAGTGCTTTGGTGAAGATATCCACAATTTTCTCATTTGTGGAACAATGTTATAGATGAATAGTATTGGCCTCTACATGATGTCAAATCAAATGATACTTTGTGTTGATATGTTAGGTTCGATCATGGAATTTGAGATTTTTTATCAATTTAATTCTAGAAGTATTGTCAATTAGAAGAGGAGTAGAGTTCACTTGTTTCTTCTACAAATTTTCAAGAATTTTCCTGAGCTGCACAATCTCCTTGGTTGCTTCTGTAGTTGCCACATATTCCGCATCTGTTATGGAATCTGTTGGAACTAATTGTTTCTGTGACATCTACGAGACAGATCTTGATCTAAGACTCATAACATAACTTCAAGAATTTTCCCGAGCTGCACAATCTCCTTGGTTGCTTCTGTAGTTGCCACATATTCCGCATCTGTTATGGAATCTGTTGGAACTAATTGTTTCTGTGACCTCTAAGAGACATATGTTGATCTAAGACTCATAACATATCCTAAAGTAGATACTCAATTTTATCTCCACTGAAGTCTGAATCAGAATATCCAATCAAGTTGAAGTCACCCACATGTGAGTATTTGAGTTCAAAGTCTTGAGTTTCTTTCAAGTACTTTAGAACTCTTTTTGCAATAGATCACAATCTCTCACAAGCCTTTTGCATAAACCTAGAAAGGATTCCAACAACAAATAAAATATCTGGTATGGTAGTGGTAAGATAGATAAGACTTCCCACAAGCTATCTATACTTAGCTACATCCTGAAATTCATTTCCTTCTTTAGATGTGAGCTTCATATTTTGTTCTGTTGGAGTGGATAAAGGATTGCATTCAACCATGCCAAACTTTTTCAACAATTCTCCAATGTACTTTTTTTTCAGAGAGGAAAATATTTCTTGGATGTTGGGTCACTTCAATGCCCAAATAGTAATGAAGGTGTCCCAATTTCTTCATCTCAAATCCCTTCTTCAATTTTTCTTAGTGGATATAATATAGTTTTCATCATTCCCTGTTATCAATAGATCCTCTACATATACCACAAGATAGAAAATAATTTTTCCAACTTTCTTGAGAAAATTAGTTGCATCATCAAGATTAAAGTGTTTGAAATTTAATTTCAAAAGATGCTTAGTCAATATTTCATACATGCCTCGTGGTGCTTGTTTCAGGCCATACAAGGATTTGATGAGTTTGTGTATTTTTGTTCTTGTACCTTTACAATAAAACCTTATGGTTGAGACATAAAAACATTTTCTTTAAAGTATCCATTTATGAAAGTAGTCTTTATATCCATTTATGGGGATTTCCATCCATTTTGAGTTGCTAAGGAAAAGGGAGTATGGACGGTGGCCCATTTTGTTGTGAGGGAAAATATATCTCTATAGTCGACACCTTCTCTAGCCCTTCTTTGTGCTTGTCAAGTGAGTCATCTAATTTATACTTTTTTTGTAGACACACTTGCAGCAAATTGTTTTGGTTCCAAAGGGAGGCTTCATCGTCTTCCATGTTCCATTCTTTATGAAAGAAACATACTCCTTTTGCATTTCTTATTTCCATTCATCCTGAGATGAAACTTATTTAGAGGAAGTTGGTTCAAAACTAGTAGACATATTTAATTCACAATCATATGAAACATTCATGTCATCAACTGAATTAGAAGCATATACACCACCTCTATTTTTTCTAGTGGAACTTCTACTTCTTATCTTTCCAACATTATCAAGATGAAAAGTTTAAAGTGTTTTAATGAGTCATTTGGGAGGACCTTTCTGAGATGGTCCAGGCTAATATATTGGTTTAATGGGGATACATCAATATTTATCATTCCAATCCTCTCAATCACATCATTCAAAGGGTCTTCCTAATTTGAAGAAATGGTTGTAACTTCATGAGGGGGAGAGAGTTATTTAGAAGGATATTCCATAGATTGATCTAGGATAGGGATCCCCCCTTCAAGATGTGGAATATCGTTATCAAATTCACGATAATATTTTACATGATTGGATCTATCCAAATGATCAAGTTGTCACTCAACAATATTGCCAGTCTTGGAAGATTAAAGAAAAATCACAATTCTAGACAATATAAGCTTCGTATTTACCTCATCATAGAGACAAAATGCTTTGCTAGTATCTGAGTATCCTAAGAAGATGGACTTTTGACTCCTTGCATCAAACTTTCTTCTTTTTTCCTTGGGAATCAAGGCATAGGAGACGGAAGCAAAGAACTTTAGATGCATTATCAAAGGAATGTGACCATATCACATTTCATCAGGGATTTGGCTTTTTAGAGCATGAGATGGACATCCATTTTTTATATATACTGCACATAGAATTGCATCAGCCCAAAACATTAGCTTTACATTTTTTTTAAACATCATTAAGTGAACCATATTTAAGATAGTCATGTTCATTCTTTTAGTTGCACCATTTTGTTGAGGATTGTATGGCACAATTGTTTGATATTGAATCCCATGTTGGAAAAGATAGTTTTTGAATTCATTATAGGTGTATTATTTTCCTTTATCAGTACCAAGAGAGCCAATATGTTATTTTGCATAATTTTCAATCCATGCATGGAAGTTTTTTAAAATTTTGAAAGTTTATGATTTGCTTTTCAACGGGTATACCCAACACATTCTAGTGTAAGCATCAATAAGTAATCATAAATTTATTTCCATTTGCAAAAGGAACAAGCACAGGTCCACATAAATCAGAATGAATTAATGTAATCTTTCTTTTTGCTTTGGAATAAAAATCATGAAATGGTTATTTGCTATGTTTTCCTATGATACAAGAATCACATTGCTTCAATTTCCTTGGAATATTTGGCAAACCAGAAACACCAATTATTTTCAACAAATGAAGGCTATGATAATTAAGATGTCAAAATATTGCATGTCATAGAAGACTAGATGGAAATGTACCTTCATTGCACTAAGACCTATATATAGAGTTATGTGCATGAGAAAATGTTCCTTGTAACTTTAGCAGTCTTTCCCCCTCTATTCAAGTCATGATAATTGTGTTTTATGATGCTTTTCTTATCCCAACTTTTCCATCAAACATATGAATGGAGTGTCCTTCTTGACGAATGTGAACAAGGGTCAACAATTTTCTCCACAGCTCTGGAAGGTAAAGTACATCATGTAGAAGAAATTTAGGAAGTCCATGTAGTTTAATATTAATGGTACCAAGTCTAGATGGCTTGAGACTTGACTTGTCTGCAAAGTATGCTGCTCCATCTATATTGTCACTGGATTCTTCAAAGAAGTACACTCAGAAGTTCATGTCATATGTTTCACTTGTATCAAGTAGTTTCCAAGAAGAAAATGAAGTATGAAACAAATCTTTAGTTACTCCAATATTGCAACGGGAAACACTCTAAGGAGAAGATTCACGTGATTTACCTTTCCCTGAATCTGGTATTTTACTTTTGTCTTTGCATTCTTGCTTGATTCTTTCCCAAGGGATTTTGCATGTGGATGCATCATGTCCATCTCTATTATAGAAAATACAATGGATATTTTCTTGTTTGATGATATTTACCCCCATGCCTTGTTTATTCTTCCTTCCACGTCATATTATAACACCTCTTCCTCTAGAAGAATGTTGTGATTGATTCTTATCTGTTTATGCAAGGCACACTACTTCTTCAAGGGACTAAGAAGGTTTCTTATTTTCCCATGATATTTCTCACATCCTGCAAACTTCTCCACAGGAGTGTTAAAAGTAATGTCCATGAGTTTGGCACTAGCTTGTAAGGATTCAAGATATTGAGAATATGGAGGATAGAGGGCCTTCATAAGGGTTGTGAGAGGGATGTCCGTTTTGATTCTAGTGGTTTCTACATCATGCATGATGGCTCTAATTGCTAACGCTAGGGCCAAGTGGTCATTTTCCTTTAACTCTGGGTTGGATAGTTTGAACATCAACTGAACTAGTTCCAATTTTGAGTGTGTGTCATATAAATCTTTCAACTTCTTTAATGCATCATAAACATTTTTAATTGGAATAATATGATGACTCGCCTCTTCACTTACATAAACAACAATTAGGGCATAGACCTTGTTATCCTTATTTTACCATATGGCAAACTCTTTATTTGATGTGGCCTTAGAAAGCACATTGTCACCTTCTTCATAGACACCTTTCAATAAGTCATTGAAAATACGGGTGCGCCTAATCTTTCTCGACCATTCATGGTAGTTTTCTTTACTAGTTAGCACCATGCCAACAATGGAGATGAGGGAATGCATATTTACCAATAATTTCACTTCATAGTACCACTACCTTCCTTGAGATCTATGAGTGCAAACCAAATTGTATGCTTATTCTAACCTTAAAAAATAACACTTACGAAAAAAATGCTAACAAAAAATGTTAGCCTTCAATTCAAAAGCTTGTTCATCAATGGATCAAAGCATATTTATTGCGCTTGAATCGAATCTCTAACATAACTTAAAGTTGGAAATACCTTTTAAGTTTTGGGGCTTGAATGGAAGCACTAACATAATTTTTACTTGAAATCGACAACACCTTTGGATAGTCTATCTACATCTCAAATCGACAAAAAGGAAGGAAATACCATGACTCAACAATAGTTTAATTGTAATAAGCCCCAAACAACTCGATTGGAAAGGAAATATCATGACTCTACATTACTTTAATTGTACATAAGTCCCACATGACTCGACTAGAAAGGTAGTGCCATAAGTCAACATTATTTGACATTGCAACACCAACTCTCACATTTTTTTTAAAGTATCGACACCATGACACCACAGATGAAAATATGTTGCCTACAACTAGACATCACTTCCCCTATATTTTTTGAGCGCACAATAAAGTTTGCATGGTGATGCATACCCAAACTAAGCCAACTTAAAAACCCACAGTGCCCAGACTTTCTCCCAAAAAGGTGCTTCCTTTGAACCTTGTATAATTAACTCTATGGGAATATAAACCCCTCACAGTGGAAGGATTTAAATGAAAATTAGGAGGAACCAAAAGGATGATACAAAAACCACCGAGTTCAAGAGTTGTTCATATAGCCCCTAGAGCCAAAATATGCATACAAGGCATAGCCAACCCATAACAGATCCACTGTGGTTGATTCTCGCTCATATGAATAAATGAAAGGGAGGCATCACAATCAATCCCCAAAGAACCATTGCAACCAAGCTTATTTATTATACACAGGTGTGCAACATTTCTAAACTTTGGCCCTCTTAAACCTTATACCGGATTGTAGCTCCTTTCTCATTTTCCACTGCCCGAGTTGGTCTTTTCCTTACTAGTGTATTTATAAAGAATACCGGTTACATCCTCTAAGCTTAAGCCTCTGGGTTGGCCCACTCTTGTGAAAAATACCTTGAAATGCAACAACTAGAAATTAATTCTCCTAACTGATTAACAATTTATTAATTTTTTTGATTAATACTAAATTAATCACACTGCAATTTCTTCACCAAAAATAAATATCACTAAAGCAAAAATTAGGAACCAAAAAATACTAGCACACACACATAAAATGAAATAGTTATTTTTGTACAAAGGTCCCTGGAAAAACCCAATGTGAGAAAATCGGTGCAGCAACTGAGGGTTTATTTTATTATGCAATAGTGAATTCTAAGTACAGTCTTTGGAAGTCTAACTGGTTATCCAATCAACAAGATCTATCAGAAAATATTTAGAGAGAAGGTTATATCCCTCCACCAACAAATCCCAGCCTCTAAAAATTGGTCGTCCAACCTCAGCTAGGCCCTCGCGGTTGTATTGGGAAAACTCACATGATTGTAACCATGACCTGTTAGAAAATTCCGCATGACCCTTGCGGTTGATCTGGGGTAGCTGTGCCATGGAATACTTCAATCACTTACTTTCGCCTCTTCTAGAACTGGAAATCCTCCTCCAGATCATTGTCTTTGCCCCTATGACACTTTTCTACTCGATCTTTGACTTTATCACTCTTGCTGAATCACCTACACTAGAGAGTCAACCTATCTAGATCACTGAGTATCTACAACTGGTCTCACATTCTCAAGTACTTCTCACCTTCGAGTGTTCTCTAAAACGTGTATCCTCCATCTATCCATCGTATTCTTCTTATAATCTCTAGATGAGACTTTAACGACCATGATTAAAACTTAATCAACGGTTGAGATTATTGTTAAGTCAATCTATGTGAGTTTTTAGATAATTCACACCTTTCTCAATTAATTTCTATTAATTAACCACCCTTTTCCTAAGTTAGACTTAGGAAATTTTTTAATTATGGTTAATTAATTTAATTGATCCATTTCTAGGTGGAATTTCCATAAACGATTTATGGTTTATGAATTCCTAGTGTTTCTTAGCCTCTCTGACAATTGTCGAGACTAGAACACCATATGATGCTAAAAACTAGCACTCCCTCTTAGCGAGGAAGGTGTTCTAGTGTTGAACTGCTACAACACCATGTTTCTGCATCGTCCTCCAACCATGTTGCTAATGTATGGCCATTGTGACTGTCTGACACTGCCCACCAACCATTGTGAAAGTGTGATGTTGCATTTGTTTTGTTGATGACACTACTATATTGCTGCCAACTTTGCATCTGTACTGCAACTCCCTCTCAATTGTTGTTGCTGCTACCGTAACTACTGCCACTGAGAAGCATCCAAAATATTGAATCAACTATGTCTCTATGTCTCATATGTCTCTGGACCATTTGACTGCTACTAGCCTCAACATTTGCCACTGGGGAATATACACTGCTACTAACTCTACTACTAAGCCTCCTGCTCTGTTGTTAACACTGCTCTGTGCTCGTCAACACTTGTCTGCAATTGTCACTCTGGAATCTGACTACATCAGTAACGTTGATCCATCCTGTTAATGAATATTGTGGGCCCCCATATCAAGATAATGACCCATGAGGAAGACACCTCAATGGACCCTCCCCAACATTTGCAACTTTGGGACAATAGGTCCTTATCGCCCTGCCTCACTCCTAGAGGTATAGCTGCAAAAATGGAAAAATATTCCTCAAACTTAGAGGACAATTTCTCTCTCTACAGATGTTGTCGTCTGGTCATGCTTCTCATGTTTGTCCTTCTTCCTAAGAGGACACTGGGTACTCTAATGGCCAAAATCGCCACACTTGAAGCACTTGACCTTAGATAGGTCCTTCTTCTTCTTCTTCTTATTCCCTGTCCCTGACTGGGGCCCTTTGATGCAAGGTCCACATTCTCCTCTTTATTCTCACTCTTTGAATCCTTACTACTACTTCAGATGATGCTTCTTTTTACTAGAGCTCACCTAATCTCCTCTTGTTGCAGGTATGATCACATCCTATCCCACCTTGGTAAGGTGTCTCATCCCAAAATTCTCAGACAAAGATTTATCATTCCTTTGAGACACTATTTAGGGCAAAACACATGATCTTTGTAGGTTAAGGCACTACCCCAACGGCATCAAGTTGATCCTAGATTTCCTGAATTCTGGCGAGGAAGGGATTTATGCTTTCACCCTTCTGAATCCTAATGTTTCTAAGCTTCTCTTGTAGGAACATCTTTCGATGCTTAGAAGGATTCTGTTGACAGTGTTGGACCTGCCAACATTCAAGGGATCACCCTGATATGAAGTCCCAACTAGACCTCACACCTTTTGGTGTGGGAGTCCCATCCGGTACAATGGCCTGGTTTCCATTATCTTAAAGATTTTCCTCAACTCTTGCTTTTTAGCAGAGGAGAGTGGTTTGCTTTGTCTTGTGAGAAGTGAGTTTGTGTGCCTAGTGATTGTAAGTGTCTCTTGTGTCAATGGTTCTTTCACCGTAGACGGAGAGGGTGGGAGTGAGTCCCAAGTCGGTTGGGAGAAGTCTTAAATCTACTAGGAACACACAACACAACAGGACATGCACAACTTCCAGCGGAACAGTCCACACGAATGCGGCAGTCACAACACAGAAGGGAAGATAACACGTATAACACTCAATGGATTAATATGTGCGAGTACAATTGTTGTTATAGCAAGTTTTATGTGAAAGGTTTGTCTGATGTCTAGGAGAGTAGTCTACATGGGCGAAACATCGTTAACAACATATATAACACATTTTCATTAACATATGTTTATTACAACAAGTGAATTAGTTCAAGTGTTAAACACAGGATGAAGCAACATGCATTACAAGTGTTAAATATTAGTCTTACAACATTTACAATACATGTGTGAAAATGTGTTGGCCTGTTAGCAGGCTTCTGAATTAAGCAGAAGTTCCAAGACACATTGTTACACCATACATCACTAACCTCGCGTGCGAAGCGTTGGAGCCACTACTTACTCCTCAAAGAAAAGATTACAGACTCTCAAGGCTATGTGGGAGGAGATGAGGTGAAAAGTCCCTTGCATGTACAAATGTGGGGGTATTTATAGCCAAGGGTGAAACTGACCCTTGTGGTTGTTTGACTACCCTCATGACTATTTGACTTCCATGACTTTTCGACTTTACATGACTCTTCGTTTAGCAAGTGGGTCTCTTGGAATTCCACGTTACATTACATTGATTGACAGTATGGCCCACAATAGAGATGTGGACAACATGACTCATGACATGACTTGAAATGACAGTGCTGGTACATTCATGTTGTTATTGGTGTGCATGTCGAGTTGCAGTGTTGTTGGGTGATGGGTGTCCTCATGGTGTGTCACAGCTTCACCTCCACATGGTAAAGTGTGTGAATTCTTCGATGGTCATTGGTTCTCTTGATGTTGCATTCACACATTGCTCCTTACTTGTATGTTGGTAAGCTTGACAGGTTCATCCATTGGCAAAAGGTGCATGTTTATTCGTCCATCCGTTCGTGAACATATATTTCATGTTTTCTCGTCCGTCCATCCATGAACACATCTTTGCATGATCATCTGTTTACGAGCACATCTCTTTGCATGCATCGCCTATCCATCCATTGGTGAACCTATCCTTCTACATGTGCTCCATTTTTTCATACCATCTGTGTACCTATGTCTGCAGTCACTCATGAAGAGACAACGTCAAATCCATAAACCTCTTAGTCTATCATGATGCATGATCATTTTAGATGCAGGTGACCAGGAGAGGTGACAAGGTTGTGAGGTGGGATGGAGGCTCCGGGCATTGCTGATGAAAACTGTGTAAGAGCCACTGGGTGGTGAAGATGCGCAATCCAGATCGACAGTGACTGTCCATGGGGTCTAGCTCAATTGGAGGACAAAATTGCACAGTTTTTTAGAAGAACAGTTTGGGCTGTGGAAAGGTTGGGCAGGAAAAATATATGCAATTTCCAGAACGAGCAGGCAGTGGGAGCTTGGCTGCAAAATTTGCGCAATTCCTTAGGGGAACTGACAGCCAGTTGTTGGGTCACTGGCAGCAAAAACTGTGCAATTCCCAAGGGGAACTAGTAGTCAGCTGTCAGGATATTGGCAGAAAAAACTGCGCAATTCCTAGAGGGAACTGGGAGTCAGCTGTTGGGAGCTTGGCAATAAAAACTACACAATTCTTGGATGGAACTAGCAGTCAACTGCTAGAGCTTGGCAAAAAAAACTGCGAAATTCTTGGAGAGAACTGTCAGTCGGCTGCTGGGAGTTGTTGGTGAGAAAAATTGCGTTGATGCTGGGAAGCTGGCCTGCTGGTCACCTCTGCACAGTTTCTGAGCTGAGCGGACTACTGGGCAGCAGAGGACTTTCTCATGAAAACTGCGCAATTTTCTGGGTGAACAACCGGTCGACTGTCGAGAGGGTTGGCTGGAAAAACTACGCAGTTTTATGAGGGAGATAGGGACGAGCATTGGATGTCTGTCTGACCTGTCTGTGCAATTTTCTCAGTTCGCAGAGTGGGCAAGGTCTGCAGTCTCTGCGCAATTTTTGAGGGGAGTTAGTCTCAGGGTGGCTGTCGGGTGAAACTCTTCGGTTGACCAACATGAAGATTGATTGATTTGCTTGCATACAACATAGCTTGAAATGGTTTACTTGGTGCTTCTACGTTATTTTGGGTGACAGTCGATTGAGTTGATGGAAGGGTGATGGTCTAGTGGTCAGATGGGAATCTGATCATCATAACTTCAACAAAGTGACTAAGTGTGTGAATGAGTGAAATATTCATAAGTGATCTTGCAAAAACACACTTACATGACTTGACGACGAGGCGACTCAAACCATCCAGACACATATGCTCAACATGATTGACCGACAGTGTAAGCGACATGCGCGACACTTGTGATTGATCGTTGATCGTCTGTGACGATGCTTGCGCGATAGTGAATGTGAATCTGTTTGTGAGTGCAACAGATGTTTCATAGCGAACACAACAAGTACATCTGAAGTGAATACTTTGAGCATAACCAGAACATGGTTGCAAGCATGACCTAGACACCAGCATGCATAAAATTGAATGAAATGAACAAAAAAGGTGGATGCAAGGACTCACACGAACTCACGAAGTGAACCCAAGTGTGTGCAGTCATCAAGTGAAACTCTCAAGGGAGGCTCCAAAATTGGGTGCAGGCCAAAATTTTGGAGGGTGGTTGTACTTGCTACAACACTTGGTGACACACTAGTAGAAATCCAGCTTCTCTGTTTTGGTTCATTGATAACATAGGCCCTTGGTCTTTCAGGGAGTATTGAATCGTTGTGCGGGTTACTCAGCTTCCCCACTTACTTCATGGACATACATGGTTCACCTTTTTCTGACTCAGTCAAACACAATCAAAAGTTTAGCTTGATCACAGTGTTTCGAATTCGGGAAGGGTAGTTTATCTCGTGAGTTGAAGATTACCAGAGTATAAGCTTTCATCTCTGGTGTTGCTCTGCTACCAGTAGGCCTGGATAGTACCCCGGTGGAGTCATGCAGGAACACACGCATTGCTCCACTTCCAGTGAGCCTAGTCAGTACCCCGATGGAGTTGCATGCTTCACGTCTCTGAGCAGGAAGCCTTTCTCTTCTTTTTCCTTTGTATTTTTCAAGAGGACTTTGCATAGGCACTTATTTATTTTTGGGAAGGAAGAGGGATCCCGACTTATTGAGAGCAGAAGAGGTTGTTCCTTCAAAGAAACATGTAAGACCTCTGACATAGGTTTGCTCGTTTAGATTTTCCCCTTCTCCGTTTCTACTAATTGGATGAGCTTGAACACACAGAGCAGAAGGCTGAGTGTAGGCATGGGGCTTCCCAGTGTGGACATAGGTTCATGGTCAGGCCAAAAATTCCCTCGCAGATGGCTTGTATTTTCTGTCAAGACTTCACTGGCCGAAGGTTATAACCAAGCATAGAGATGACAGACACAATACTGGCCAAGTGCTGAAGTGTCACAAGTTTCTTCAAATCTCAGCCACATACTCTATTCAAAAGCTAGAATGTAGTAGTTGGAAGCACTTATTTCCAGAAACAAAAATAGTAAGGTATCAAGCAAATAAAACAAACGTAAACAAAAATAGTAAGCAGAGCAAGCCAAATAAGAACAAAGATAGTAAGCGAGGCAAACAAAATGAAAACAACAAGTAGCAAGAAGACTATGTACACAGCACGGGGCATGGCCCAGCGTACTGTAAATAATGCTTGAGATCTTGGCCATTGACAAGAAGGTTTTCAACCCTCCTGTCGAGTGATTGCAGCCAATACTTGTGTGGGCCAAGCTTCTCCTAGACTATGTACATATTTTTCATCGATGTAACATGGACTAAAGGCAACAAGTTCTTACATAGGAGGATGACAGATAACCGAGTACTATACAAGTCCTCATGTACTTCACCTAGCTTGTTTTAAGAGTTGCACACGGTCCACACGAAACTAACCTACAAACCAAAAAGTAAAGCAAGAAGCAGAAGCAAATTCGTATGCAAAGCGAGTAAGAAAACAAACCAGCAAGCAAGCAAACAAATAAATAAAGAAGAAAACATGCGTGCAAGAAAACATCTCAAAGAAAATTCTACTCCTACTCCTAAGCTAACAGTGCATGGGTGGTCTCATGTGAAGTGATACTTCCAATGTAGCCACCGGCGCATTGGTCGACCTATGTTGGTGAAGATATGGTTTGCGATCACCGTAGTTGCGCAAACCAGCAAGCATGAAAGTTATAATGATGAAGACGTACACACTCTGATTTTACAAGTGTCCACAGAACAAAAATGAGTGAAAGTGTATGTCATGAACTCTGTGGACTTGTCATGGTGTTGCGGTACACTACGTACAAATGTTGAGTGTATGCATTCTCTTGACTGTGACTTGCAAGAAAAAGTGATAAAGGTAGACCACTTATGTTGTGCAAGTGTGCTTGCTGTGTAATATTCCTCCAGTGCATGAGCGATGGGATCGTGTAGTTCAAGTGCAGGAAGCGAAATCTGGGTGTTTTCTTGATCTGCAATGCAAAGAAGAGAATGATGAGGATCCTTGCGTATTTCAACAATTTCCTGATCAGAAGTGAAACCAACCTAAGGACAGTGAGGACCTGACATAATCGTCAGCTCGGGTTGAAGTGGATCAACAATATAGGGGGTTTTGATTTCGTCGACAGATAGATCATCGTAGACCAGTGTCTTAGACATATTAACATTGATTGAATAAACATCGTAATTGGATGAAGAAGTAGAGAGATCTCAACAACCAAGATCAGAAAATTTACGTTGTCTGTTAGCATCCTCATGGTTTGACGAATTGTGACACACTGACATCCAATGTGTCTTGTGAATGATATGAGTTTTCATAGGGGAAATCAACAGTGGAAAAATCACAAGGGATGTCTCGATAGAGCGGGTGAGGCACAGATGCAAGGGATTCATCCTTCATCGCGGGTTCTTCTTTAGATTCCCACACACTCATCATGAATGATGGCGCAGGTTGGTTGCACAACACTAACTCCGTCAAGAACTTGATCCTCGTTTGTAGCAAGTGAGGAGTCTGGAATGGAAGAACACAAGACAGTACAATCTGAAGAATCAACAGAACATGGGGATGGAGGTTGAGGTAATGAATCCACGTGACAACCAACAGGCTTACAAGCCAAATCTGTGCATATATCAAGAGCAGGTGGGGCGGGAGGATGTGATAGTTCAACATATGTGTGTGCATAATCTCCCACATCACTCTGCATGGTGGAATTGTTTGATGAGGCGAAGGCATGCGGTCACTTGTGATAGAAACTATGCCTACCTGTGATTGTGCAACTCCATCACCAAGGTATGTTGAGCAAGATTCGAATGATCTCAAGAATTGTGGATTTTCATATATGTGAAGAAGATACTCAAATCTTCCATCGATAAATTCCCAATCAATTTCATCTTCGGGAAATCGGTAAGCAAGATTACAAAAGCATGTGAGAAGCTGTTCAACGGATTCATCGGGTTCTTTTCTTAATTTTAGAATTTCTTTATCGAGTGCTTTATGATTAAAGTGATTGAAAGCACGATTAATCTCTGCAACAAGATGAGCAAGAGAATGAATAGATTTTTTAGGTAGCGTGGCACACCAATGCAATGGGTGCCCTTGAAGCATGCACACGAATAGCGCACAACTCATGTACTCTTCAAATATTCCATGTCTTTCGCATGAGCCTACAACCCTGACTACATGCCTAACCAAGGCTACATAGCCTCCACCATCACATGTTTTGTGGGACAAGTTATTCGAGAGCTCTTCCAAGATTTCAAAGTCGTTTCCATAAGACATACACTTCGGAATAGAAACACTGTAGATGGTCATGATAAATATGCATAGATTAAAAAAAGATTGTGAGGACTCAGCTTGTCATTTGGACCTCCTTCTAGCACCAAAAATGTTGACGGTGTTGGACCCACCAACATTCAGGGGATCACCTAGGTATGAATTCCCAACTAGACCTCACAACATTTGGTGTGGAAGTCCCATCCGATACGATGGCCCGGTTTCCATTATCTTAAATATTTGCCTCAACTCTTGCTTGTCAGCACATGAGAGTGGTCTGCTTTGTCTTGCGAGAAGTGAGTTTCGCGT